>PVJS01004955.1:0-66474 GCA_004027185.1 Glis glis | reverse complement strand
GAGAGAGAGAGAGAGAGAGAGAGAGAGAGAGAGAGAAAGACAGGGAGAGAGAGAGAGAGAGAGAGAGAGAGACAGGGAGAGAGCTGAGGCTGGCCGCGAACCCTGATCCCCTGGTCTCCGCCTCCCAAAGTACTGGGATTACAAGCGTGCGCCACCACGCCCGGCTTCAGATTGGTTTCTTTCTTTTTTCAAGTTCCGTGGTGGATGTGATATAGACAAAGATTTGAAAACCCCTGCACAGGGAGAACTCATTGTCGTTCACATGGACGTGTATACAAGGTTGTCTGAGCAGGACTATGAATAAAGAAAAACGAAACAACCTAAAATCCCTGATTAATCCACTGTGACTAGTCCACAGTAGAATACCAAATGGATGAATATGGATTAATATGGATAAAATCTCAAAACCACAATGAAAAGCAAGTTTCAAAAGGATATATATATATAGTATGGTACAGTTAATATAAATGTTTAAAGGAAGCTGGGTGTGGTGGTACACACCTGTAATCCCAGTACTTGGAAGGTTGAGACAGGAGGATCACAGGTTCAAAGCCAGCCTCAGCAACTTAGGGAAGCCCTCAGCAACTTAGTGATACACTGTTTCAAAAAATAGAGATATAGATAAAAATAGATATAGATATAAATAGGGCTGAGGATGCAGCTCAGAGGTAGAACACCACTGAGTTCAATCCCCAGTAACACACACAGCTCAGAGGTAGAGCTCTTGCCTAGCATGTGTGAGGCCCTGAGCTCCATCCCCAGGACTGAAAAACAACAACAACAACACACCCAATACAATTGATAGTTTATGGTACATGCACACAATGATAAAATATAAAAACATAAATGGAGGGCCTTGAGTATACCTAACATTTTCTTTTTCTATTTCCTCAATTTTTTTTATTTTTTTGTACTGGGGATTGAATCCAGGGGCATTCTACCTCTGAGCACATCTCCAGCCCTTTTTATTTTTTCTTTTGAAACAGGGTCTTGCTAGGTTTCCAAGAGTCTTGCTATGTTGCTGAGGCTGGTCTCAAACCTGTGGTCATCCTGTCTCAACCTCCCAAGTACTGGGATTACAAGCACACGCTACTGCACCTGATTCAATTTTCATAATTTTTTTTTTGTGGTACCAGGGATTGAACCCAGGGGGGGTTTTTACCTCTGAGCTACATCCCCGGCCCTATTTTTTATACTTTATTTTGAAACTGGTTCTCGTGAAGTTGCGGAGGGCCTCACTAAGTAGCTGAGGCTGTCCGCAAACCCGGATCCTCCGGTTTCCGCCTCCCAAGTACTAGGATTACAAGCGTGCGCCACCACGCCCGGCTCAATTTTCATAATTTTTAAACATAGCTACAGAATGAACTATTGCTGCTGTTAAAAAGGGTAAGTTAAGCCGGGCGTGGTGGCGCACACTTGTAATCCTAGTACTTTGGGAGGTAGAGACGGGAGGATCCAGGTTTGCAGGCAGCCTCAGCTCTCTCTCTGTCTCTCTTCCTGTCTCTCTCTGTCTCTCTGTCTCTCTGTCTCTCTCTCTCTTTCTCTCTCTCTCTACCTAGTGAGGCCCTCCGCAACTTCATGAGACCCGGTTTCAAAATAAAGTATAAAAAAATAGGACTGGGGGTGTAGCACGGAGGTAGAACGCCCCTGGGTTCAATCCCCGGTACCACAAAAAAAAAAGGGTAAGTTAAAATTTTATGACTTCCATGGAAAGACATCCTAAATTTATTGTGAAGGTAAAAAGCAGTTTACAGACTAACATACATACTTGATCCCATTTATATTCAATTACATTTAAATGGATATAATATATAAGCACAGATTCATACACATTTATGTGTTTACTTGAGTTTGGAAGGATATATATCAAACTTGTCTCTGGAGAGAGAAGTAGGACTATTTAAACAACAATTACATGTTATCAGAAAAAATATATAGAACCATTTTCATTAAATGAACAAAGCACTCAAGCAGCAACCAGAAGACTAAAGTTTCCCCTTCCTTCCTTCCTTCCTTCCTTCCTTCCTTCCTTCCTTTCCTTTCCTTTTGTGGTACTGGGGATTGAACCCAGGTACATTCTACCTCTGAGCTACACCTCCAGCTCTACTTTATCTTTATTTTGAAACAGGGTCTTGATAGGTTGATGAGCATCACACTAATTTATTGGCTGAGGCTCTCCTTGAACCTGCGATCCTCCTGTCTCAGCCTCCCAAGTACTGGGATTACAGGCATGCGCCACCACACCCAGCTGAGTTCCCACTTTTAGCTGCAGACCAATGCTGGACACAGAAGTCGCAAATTCTACTTCCTCACCTGCAAGAGGGGCCAGCATTCCTGGCCTCGCTCCCCTCCTCTCTCTTCCCTTCCTCTCTCTTTCCCTGCCTCCCTCCCTTCCACTATTTTGCAGGTAACACGTGCACCTGGTAAATTATTCAAATTGGGTAAAAGGGTGAATAATAAAATGACCCTGACCCTTAGCTTCACCTTCTCCAGGTTCTCATGTCCTGCCAGAGATGAGGTGCACATTTACCGTGTACATGCACGTACATCACCACCTGCCCACAAGCTCTCGCACACACATTCTCTCATGCGAATCGCAGAACACAACGCTTCCATCTCTATAGGAGTGACAATTATCGAATGAGGATGTAGACCCTAATAGTTGCTCCATTTCACAATATTCCCTGCTACCCCATCTGAGAGGCAGTGCTACATGGCACAGATCCCCTTTTAAATAGCTTGAGAAGCTGGGGAGAGTTTCACAACCCATATTGAAGTGTCACCAGCTCAGGACTGGGAATTTCTGGACTGAAAAATTAGCTTGTAAATCTAGGTGTAGGCTCACTCTGAAGTTTGGAATCTCTTAATATAAGATTCCCGCTAACACACCCATCTTCTGGAAAGCTCCCTTTGATCACAGCTGCTCTCTAACTTGAGACTCTGCAACCGTTCCCCATTAGCCAGAAGATAAAGCTCAGGCCCTAAGCTCATATTTAAGGCTCGAATTGGCCCCTCCCCTTCCCGGGCAGCCCGCTCCCTCCTGCACTCATCACCCCCCCTCTGCCCCCGCCACACACACACACCTTCTCTGCTTCTGGGTTTCTCTGTCTTCTGAATTTTAGGAATCATAAGATCTGTGAATTGGAAGGCCATTCATTCAATTAATACTTGAGCACCTACTGTATGCCAGATCTTGGGCAAGCTGCCCAGAAACAGGTGATGTGGCCATGTGTAAATGTCGCACGCAGCTTTCTGGGCCAGTCAGCTAATCAGACATTTCCCTTAAACCCAGGGGTCAGGCAGCTCATCCCAATCACAGACTGTCATTGTTTCAGAAGATCCTGTCCTTCTTGCTGGACTCCCACTTACCAGGGATCCTTTGGATACAGACTCTGTTCTGGGCATTGTGCGGGGTATACTGAAGATTGAACCCAGGGACACTCTACCACTGAGCTATACCCCCAGCCCTTTTTATTTTGAGACAGGGTCTCGCTAATTTCCCTAGGTTGGCCTCTAACTTGCGATCTTCCTGGCTCAGCCTCCAGAGTAGCTGAGATTATGCACCATTGCGCCCCGCCTGGTTCTGGATATTCTATCTTTAGTAATGCAGTTGAAATCCGAGGGGGTTTCATCAGAGCCACACACCACAGGGTGGATCCATTCTGAGCATACAGCCCATGAAACCCTCTGGGTCCCCAGGGTTTTCATCCTGAGGACTTTGGCCAAGGCAGGTCTCAGCACCCTAACATTCATGCAGCTTTGTGTTTTAAACAGCGCATCTTACAATCTTGTGCGATCCCATCGGCCCACCTCTATGGATCTCTTTAGATCCTGTACTCTCACCGTGAATCCACAGCCCTGCCAGGATGGTGTCCCTGCTCCTTGAATGTGAGCCACAGGCCTCCTCTGTCCAAGGCAGTCATGAAAGAACTGCAGGGCCTTGGGCTGCACTTCTAGAGTCTTCCTTCTGGCTGATTTGGACCCACTGCTAATGTCCTCTTGCGGCCTGACACACACTGGGGCCCATGCCAGTTCTGAGGCTGCCCCCAACTCTGGCACCCAGCCCAGCCCACCCATCTTTCCAGGAAGCTCTGACAAGAGCATTCTTCCAGAGCTCCTCAAATCCATGCCACTGTGCCCACACAGTCCTTCGATGACACAGTCTAATGATCTTTCTCTCTCTCTTAAAAACAAACTAACCTAAATAATTTAGTTGATATTAGATTCCTAAAATCTAGGAAGTATTGGAAGATGATTTAGAAATATTTCTAAATAAACATTATTCATATTTCACCCTCTATGAAACTTTATAGCCTTATCACTGGAACATTTGCTTTTAGTGTCATTTCAAGCATTTGACTACCTCCTGCCCCCCAACAACAAGTTCCCTGATGGCAGGAATGTGACATCTCTGGTTCTTGCCACCTGGTTGAAGCAGGTAGAGGGAACGGGGCTAGAGGAGGACTAACATTTACTGAGCACTCATGATGTGCTAGAAGATTGACATGTTTAGTCCCCATGAAAACTTTGCTTAGAGATTGTAGTGCCTCTGCTTTACAGATGGGGCAAGTATGGCCCAGAAAGGTTGGACAATATGTGCATGTGCAGGACGAGCTAGTAACTCCTGGTCCCTCCGATCAACCAAAGGAACAGATGAGAATGAAGGTGCAAACTTCACACACACACACACACACACACACACACACACACACTGCTAGAAGCAACTTTTAAAAAATCAGAATAAATGTCCAGGGAGCCACAGAATCTAGTCACCAATGTCACCAGGGTAGAGTCCCACCTCAAGTGCCCAATCTCAAACTTTTTTTTTTTTTTTTGCGGTACCGGGGATTGAACCCAGGGGCATTCTACCTCCGCGCTACACCCCTGGCCCTATTTTTTATACTTTATTTTTGAAACCGGGTCTCAAGAAGTTGCGGAGGGCCTCACTAAGGAGAGAAAGAGACAGGGAGAGAGAGAGCGAGAGAGCTGAGGCTGGCCGCGAACCGGGATCCTCCGGTCTCCGCCTCCCAAAGTACTGGGATTACAAGCGTGCGCCACCACGCCTGGCTAATCTCAAACTTTTTGAGCAAAGCAGTTGTCTGATCATTTAACACTTGAGCACTGACTGTGTGCACTGGGCTCCGAGGAAGCCTGGGGAATGGAGATTGGTGAGATCCAGTCCCCATCTTGGGGGACCCATGGTGTGATGAGAGGGACCAACTTGGAAATAAAACAGGCAGATCTGGATAGGCGTAGGCATGTACAGGGTGCTATGGCCTAACCTACCGAGACTACAGGAGCGCCTCCTGGAGGAGATGGTGTCTGAGCTGAATCACAAATACCTGGCAGCCCAGGGTGGGGGCGAGGAGCGGGGAAGAGTGGGCATCTAGGCCAGCGGGCCATGCGCTCAGGCCTGGGGCCCAGCAAGAGGCACAGAGGACACGAGAGTAGCTGCAATGGGCACAGGCAGGGGCCTGAAGTCAAGGAATGGTGGCCTCCAGAGGAGGCGCAAGAGTCAGGGACACCACAGGAAGCACCACTGACCTTGATGGAGGGAGCGCACGTCACAGGGCCCAGAACACAGCTGCCACGGGTGCACCCTGTGCCTCCTGCTCCCCGGGACAAGGACAGAGAAGCAGCAGCCGGGGGCTGTGCTCTGATCCAGGGAAGGACCCTCGGGGCAGCACTGCATGGCCATCTCCTGGACAAGACTAGCGAGTGGCCTGAGCACGGGGGAGGAGCGGTGGAGCCAAGGGACAGCGATGACAGGAAGACCCGTGTGTCCTGGGGCAAAGGGGACACAGGGGAGCAGGCACGGAGCGCACTGGGTGTGACCCAACCCAAGACCTTCTCCTGAGACGGCCCGGGCAGCCTGCGCAGTGGCTCGCTGGTGAGCACAGGGATTGTTTTTTCATGGCAATGCAATATGTTTTGACATTTAATGAAAGGCACTGCTGGAGACGACCCCGGAAGAGGTCCTTTCCCAGCAAAGGGATGCTGAGGCTGGCGTTTCTGGTCCATGTGGGAGGGAGTCAGCGGGCTGATGCTGAGGCTCAGGGTCCAGATGGGTCTTTATTTGCCTGTGGCGTTCAATGCTGCTCCCTTCTCCATGTGGACACAGCCAGGCAGCCTGGGGCTGACCAGGGCTTCCTGCCTACGTCCACAGATGTGTCTGCCAAGATGACCCTGGGGTCTCCACCTCTCTAAAGCCCCCAACCCTGCCCATTCCTGAAAACAAGCGTGTCTGTTTCTCTGGCCAGTGCCCCCTCACGGGACCTGCACAGGGCCCTCCCTCCTGCTGGCGACATTTCCCCACACCCCTCCCCCAAGGCTTCACAGAAAGGCTGTGTGCGGGGCCTGCCTCCCCCAGGATGGAGTCCTCCTGGAGACTGGTGCTGGACCTGAGGGTGTGTATTTTTCCAATGCCTCCTCTATTGACCTTTAATTACACTGTTTGCCCAGCTTCCCAAACCATTAACTCCCACCTCGCAGCAACCACACGTCAATTAATGGAGGGCCTGCTCCCAGCTCAAGCTCCTGAACACAATTAAGCATGACAGTCCACAAATAAGAAAGAACTGGAGAATTAATTAAGGTCTAAACAAATTAATTACCAGTCCCCAATCGATTCTGATGCCAGCACACATGGTCCTGGGCTCACCGTCTCTCCTAATGTCTCCATGTATAAATAGAAATCAAGATTTCCCACATGATTGCTGTTCAAGACCAGGGCACAGCATGGCTCTGCAGCACCTTGAGGGAGAGGGAGGTTGCAGTGGGCAGCCCAGGGCCTCTCACCTACTCAGCACACACACACACACACACACACACACACACACACGCACACACACATGCACACACACACACGCACGCACACACACAGACACACACACACGCACACACACATAGACACATGCACATGCACACACACGCACACACACACGTCCATGTACACACACGCACACACACATGCGCACACACACGTGCGCACACGCACGCACACACACACAGGCACGCACACATGCACACACACAATGTGCACACGACACCGGCTGAACAATCAAAGACAAACTTGGAGGTGCAGTGCTCCTGGCAGAACACTGAGTGGCCCAGACCATCTCTGGACACGTCAGTTTCCCAGGTACAGAGTGTGAGGGATTATCCACCTGGGCCTGGGAGGCCTGGGCTTTGGCCATCTCAGTGTATTTATCAGTAGGTCTGAATTTGCTTCTTCTATCAAACGAGGATGGTATACTTGGCCTTGGGGTCCTCTGAGCACAAAGTGAGGACCACTGAGGGGGAGGAGAGGTGTGTCGCCCCTGGTAGTAGTGGGCTCTGCAAACCCCGGGGAGGCTCGTGGTCACCACCGAGGGGAGGTCCCAGCGGCAAGGGGCTTGAGTGGGGTCTGGGAAGGCGGAGAGCAGCGAAGTTAGGTGCAGGGAACAGGTGTCCTGGGCCTGGGTGTCCTGGGCCTCTCTCCACAGCATCGAGTCCAGGGAAGGGACATCTCCTCCCCTGTTCCAGGCATCAGGCTGGGCAGGAGCCCCGGAGGAGCTGGACAAAGCAGTGAATGGCAGCAACTGATTCCTGGGAGTCTCCTTGTTCCCAGCCTACCCAGGAGGCTGAGAGTGGGCTGTGGCCTCTGAGCACAGGACACACAGGCCTCTTCAGGACCCCCATCACCCTAAGGACCCACTTCTGCTCCCCCCACCTCCCGACAACAGGGCATCATGGGATCACTTTCACTTGCTTCTGCCTACTTCCCACGTGCACCCACACTCACTGGGTCCTGTCTCCCCATCGTGCCGGCGGCCCGAAGGGGGCAAACGCCCCTTTATAAGGCAAAGCCCACTCTAAGCAAGCCTCTCAGTAGCCTTTCAGTAGCCCAGCCTGGTCCAGCCTGCCCTGCCCCGGAAAGCCAAGGCGCACCCCGGGCAGGACAGCCCGCAGTGTGGCTCGGTGTCTTGGCCAGTGACGCCTGGAGAAAAGGTAGAGAGAGGTCAAGTGCAGGGACAGGGGGCTTTTGAGACCCTGGGGGGTGAGGACATGCCTTTTCATCTCGCAGAACATGGTGTCGGCACTGACTAGGGGTGTCTGAAAGAGCCCATCTGCAGGTGGGACTGGTTATAGACAGGCTGCTTCTCTCAGCATCCTGGAGATCTAGGACGATCGAGGTTGCAAACCATGCTGTGCAACATGGGGATCCCATGGCGCCCAACAGTGGCCGGACTTGTGTGAGGAAGCTGAAGGCTCCCTCTCAATGATTAGATGGGTAGGGAATCCGGCTGGAGCCAAAGAGGGACAGGCCAGAAAGTCTCAGACTGAAATAAGGGCCTCACCTTCTGAAGGAGTCCCAAGAGGTTAAGACAACCACAAGGTTACACAGCAAGATGGCGGCAGAGCAGGGCTGGAATGGGCCCCTGGCAAAGTTATCCGAAGCTTGGCTCAAGGACAGATTACATCTCAGCCAGGTCCCAGATCCAGTTGAGGGCAGCTAAGAACTGCCCATTCTCAGGCTGCATTTGACCCTCCAACCCCAATGGGCACAAACACCCGTTGGGCAGCCATGTTTGCTCAATTAGGTCCCATAACAAAGTCAGATCTAAAGAGGTATTCCATTAATGGCCCATGACAGAAATAGCTGAGAGTTCATTAAAAGTGTGGAGTTGCTATAGCAATTATCTGGGTCGGCTGAGCCGGGTGGTTGGTTCTGGGAGTTCATTAGCCTCTGGGCCATGGAGGAGGTGGGGCTGCCCACCTCCTTCTCCAAAGTGCATTCCTATGGATGGAGTCTGGTCTGTGGCCTCATTTGCTTCTCCAGTGCTCTGGGCTGAAGGAGGTGGGTACTGGTGACTGTGTTCTACAGCGCAGGTGAAGATCGGGGTCAGGGCCACAAGCCTGGGTCTCACCTTGGCTCTTCAGACTGAGCCTTGGCACCTGGGAGGTCAGGGCACCTCCGGCCTGTCCCCACCTTTGCCCTCAGATGCAGATGGGGGAACTCTGGTTGGAATTCAAGCACTGGCTTATACTTCTCTTTTTTTGTTGTTGTTTTTTTGCGGTACCGGGGATTGAACCCAGGGGCGTTCTACCTCCGCGCTACACCCCCGGCTCTATTTTTTATACTTTATTTTGAAACTGGGTCTCACGAAGTTGCGGAGGGCCTCACTAGGTAGAGAGAGAGAGAGAGAGACAGGGAGAGAGAGAGAGAGAGCTGAGGCTGGTCTTGAACCCGGATCCTCCGGTCTCCGCCTCCCAAAGTACTGGGATTACAAGTGTGCGCCACCACACCCGGCTATACTTCTCTTTTGACAACTACTGATGCACTGCTTTGTGCTGCTCTGAATGTTGTTTATTTCTTTTTGAAAAACTTCCTACTATGGTACTTCTCTCCCAAAACAAGGTGTAGGCTTTCTAAGAGCCAGGCTGGGCTTTGTAGCCTACCCAGGGCCTAGTAGAACCTTCATACCTCCTTTTGTGCCAGGAACCCCAATGACAGGCGGGTGAGGCCTACGCATCCCTCTCAGAATGTTTCTAAGTGCATAAAACCAAATTCAAAGGAATACAAAAGGATTATACCAAAACGAGTTAACAAAATTTTTAGAAACTGAGACTTAGCAATAGATATGCTTTTAACTAATTGAAAAATAAGATCTTGCAGTTGTGTGTTAAGTATGATAATATTGGATTAGC
The DNA here is from genome assembly GCA_004027185.1 of Glis glis. Taxonomy (NCBI): domain Eukaryota; kingdom Metazoa; phylum Chordata; class Mammalia; order Rodentia; family Gliridae; genus Glis; species Glis glis. The sequence continues at coordinate 56,784 of PVJS01004955.1, read as the reverse complement.
ATTGAGCATAAATGATATTTCCAGGTCTCTGAGTGACAACCATGTCATGAAAGTATCTGATTTCTATCGGTCCTGCTTTGTGTGTGGGGGGATCCTGGGGATGGAACCCAGGATGTTCTACCTCTGAGCTATACCCCCAGTCCTTCTTATTTTATTTTGAAACAGAGTCCCACTGAGTTGCTGAGGCCATTCTCGAACCTGCAATCCTCCTGTCTCCACCTCCCAAGTACTGGAATTACAGACGTGTACCACCATGCCTGGCTGGTCCTGCTTCTTACTGTGGTTACTAGGTGCGTTCATGATGAAAGGAAATGTTACATTTCAGTTAGAAATTAGTGTAAATATTTTTTCAAGTTCACGGGATCCATTGCATTCTGTCTACTGACCCTTGGGGTCCTGGCGATCCCAGGTTAAGAATTCCTGTGCTGCTGGGTGCAGCGGCGCATGCTGTAATCCTAGCTAGTCAGGAGGCTTGAGGCAGGAGGATTGCAACTTCAAGGCCAGCCTGGGCAAAACAAGATTGTCTCAAGATAAAATTTTAAAAAGGGGTGAGGATGTAGCTCAGTGGTAGAACACTTGTCTAGCATGTGTTAGACCCTGGGTTTGACCCCCCATTACTACAAAAAAGAAAATTCTATGCTAAAAGTAGAATCTTGGGCATGGAGTGGGTGAGTGGGGCCCTGTCATCCTTTCTTCTATCTGTACACATTTTGCTCCAGTTCCCTGAACCAGGGACCCCGCAGGCATCAGGGGAGGTGAGGAAGGGCCACAGATCCAGCCGTCTGGGATCCCCTTTGTTCTCACACCCACGTGTGGCACATGCATGTCTGTGCGGTGTACAGGTCTTACCTACAGCAGGGAACGGCACAAATCTCTGGACAAGAAGGCGGGTGGCTGGGGTGAACTTGTTGGCTTTCTGAACCAGGACATTAAGGCCCACCTTAGAAAGAAAAAAAAACAGAAAAAGTACATGGTGCTGCAGTGGCTTGTGGGAGGAAGGGGAGAACCCCCTCTGTCCCTCACCCCCTCCCTAGCACCCACGCAGCCCAGTGAGTCCAGTCTGTGTCCCCCAGGTGCTGTGAGTCTTCTGGCCTTGGGCCTTTGCCAGGGCTGCTCCCTAAGCCTGGGATTCCTGCCCCCAACTCAGGCGACTCCTGCTCCCTCAGGCCCACCTCTGAGCTCCACCACCAAGGTCATTTCCTAGCAGTGGGACCTTGGGCAGATGAGTTGTTAACCTTTTTCTGCCTCAGTTTCTTTGTAAAAAGTGATAGTGATTTTTACAACATCCCAAGGCAGTTATCAGAGTTTATGGAGAGGCGGTAATCCCAGTACTTGGAAGGCTGAGTCAGGAGGATCGCAGGTTCATGGCCAGCCTCAGCAAGTAGTGAGACTCTCATCAACTTAGTGAGATGCTGCTTCAAAACAAATATAAAATAGGGCAGGGGGTGTAGCTCGGAGGTAGAATGCCTCTGGGTTCAATCCCCAGTACCACACACACACACACACACACACACACACACACACACAAAGTTTATGGAAAGTGTTAAGTCTAATAAATACAGTTGTATAATAATGATGTCCCCTCTCCCAGGTCGCTCCTCCCGGCACTCAGTCCACTGCTCATGGATCTGGTGCCCCCGTTGGACCAGGAGTGAGGCACCATGCCTTTTCCATCTGCGTATGCCCGGCACGTAGGGTTGCACCTGGTGGCGTGTAGCTCATGGTCAATAAGCTGACGATTCAGGAATGAGTGCATGAACCAAGCAAACAACTGGATGGAGAGCGCCACAAAGGCTGGAAGGGGCTTCTTGGAGGGGAGGAAGGTGGGGGAGGCCAGCAGAGGAGAAGCACATGAACACAGGCATGGAGAGAAAAAAGATGAGATGTGCGTGGCCAGAGCAAAAGACGGTGCACAAGCCCGCTGCTCCCCCAGACTGAGGCCAGAGCCAGACCCTGCCTTGGCGATCTTTCCAGGGAAGAGGGGTGGCAGGAGCTGTCCTGATGGAGCCTGTGGCACTCCGCCCTCAGCTCTGCACACCTGGTGGCTCAGCAGCCACCCTGTGCCCTCCAGCGTGGCTCTGGTTTCAGCCTTCTGGGTTGCCAGGAAGGCCTCATGGCTGCAGGGTGCCTACAGCAGTCAGGGCGGGATGCAGCATGGCAGGAACAGCTTAGCCCAGGCTGCAGCTGCAGGACCCAGGATGACAAGGGAGTACCAGCCTGCCAGCCCCTGGGCAGACGGGGCCCCATGGAGCCAGAGTGCTGGTTCGCTCACCCAGCCTCCCTTCTAAGTCTCATGCTGATGCTGAGTCCAGTCCTTGTCCTCCCTGCTCACTCAAGGGCAGGCTGGGAGGCAGGAGACAGTGGAAGCTTAGACACACCTTGGTGGCATGGCAGGGGAGGGCGGGGGCACTGCCAGCCCACCCTGGGCCCTGCTGTCCCACCACGCAGATGGAGCTTGCTGAGTCCAGGTCTCAGCAGCTCTCAGCAACAAGTGACTTGAAAATAGCCCCTCACGTTCCCCAAAAACAGTGAAGACAGGGAAAGCACAGAGAGAGCACTAGGGAGGGCATGCAGACAGACACTCAGGATGAGGAGGAGGAAGGGAAGAGGAGGAGGAGGAGGAGGAGGAGGAGGAGGAGGAGAAGGAAGGGGCTGGGAGAAGACCTCCTACATGCTACTCAGCACACGTCCCCATGCAGCATCTTGATAAAGGCCCCACTACAGGCCTCTGGATAGATCATGTTGCCCCTTTTCACAGAAAAGAGGCAGGTTCAGAGAGGTTGAGTCGCTTTGTCAAGCACACTGGCTATGCTGAGGCTGGGAGAGCTAAGATGTGAACCCAGGGCCTCCTCGCCCCCACACTATTTACATTCCAATTGTCCTTCTCTTAGATGTCTGCATGCCATTTACATCAGGCTGTTTGCAAAGCAAGAGACCCCCTGACAAAGGCCAGCTTAGGGCTGGGATCCACAGGAGCAGTAAAGGGCCGACAGGGCCTTTGAACCACCCCTGCCCCAGCAGCTGCGCTGACAGGCCTGGGTTGAAAGCCCCCCACACTCACTTGGAAAGATGAGGGAGTATGGAGGAGGGGAGCATCAAGAAGCTTGGAGCTTCCCAGACCTTCCCCTACAGCAGGCAGTCTTGTGGTCTCTCAGTCTCACAGTCTAGGGGGGGGGGCGGGCAGAGCTGGGGTGCGGCAGGACAGCAGGGAGGATGGAGGCCATCTCTTAGCAAACACTCAGACTCACTCCCACTTCCTGAAGCCGGCCTCTCCCTGGCTGGCCACGCTTCCCACTGGCTGGGACTGCTACAGTCCAGAGGGCTGGTCCGCCCTGCTCCCTCACCTCAGGTGGGAGCCCAGGGTGGGGAGAGAGAACACAGGCCCTGGTCCCAGGCCTCGCCTGGCCTCCCCTTCCCCAGAGCTGTCAGGACTGGTCTTCCCTCTTCCTCTGGGCTCCTGTCAGCTGCGCTGACCCGGTAGTCACAGCTGGGAGAAAAGTGGTCAGAGATGGTCCCCTGTATCCTTCGGACCATTGCTGATGTCCCCAGGGACCTGGGCTCATGCCTAGCCACACAAGGAATTCTTGTGCAAATCTGTACCTTGTTTGTTTTCCCCTCTGCCCAAATGGAGCCCCTGTTTGGTTAATTTCTATTTTGTAGCTTATTTGGAGGCTGTTAAAACAGACCCTGGGGGACCCTCAGCAGCGATTGTTCCATATCTCATTATCTTTCCCGAACCCGATTATTAGCTCTGATTTTTCTGATCGCTAGCTGCTGTTCATGATGAGTTGTGTGCCATTAATGCCAGCTGGTTCCCTTAAACAGGACCTACCATGCCAGGGAAAACGAGCTGGCGTTCCGAGCCCCCAGCCACTTGGCTTTTTAATTTTAATGGGCTCCACCAAATGTTCCGGGCCAAAGGGTCCCGAGGAACCAGAACAGACGGGCGCCCAGCCCCCATCTGCAACCCACCCTGGGTTCCCGCCCAGTCTGCCACTGTCCAAGGTGCTGGACAGTCAGGCTGGGCTGGGGGGCCAGGGAAGGAGCAAGGGTAAGTGGCACTAGCTGCCCGTGTCCACACCCTCCCTGCCCCTGAGCCCATGGCTGGTGGGGCAACCAGATGGACCCTAGTGAACTCCCAGCCACACAAAGCCCAGGTCTCCTCCCCGCTTCCTCGGTCCCCAGCCCCTGCTCTGTTGGCTGGCTCTCAGATACATACACCTGCCTCGCTAAATCTCACCCCGTCTATGTGGGGCCTGCTCTTCTAAAGCTTCACTCTTAGCTGAGAGCTGTTTGCTTTCCAATTGTCCTTCTCAAGGCGTGATGCTCTGCTGTCTGCATGCCATTTAAGACTGGCCGTCTGCACAGCAAGAGCAGTTTCCCATGAGATGGGAAGAGGGCTGACCAGCACCAAGAACTGCGGGTGGGGTGGGAGCTCCGTCATATAAAACCCTCAGTGTCATGAGCTACATGGCTGGTAGCTGTACCCCTGGGTACCAACATCTTTGCAGGCTGACAGCAGCCTGATCTCTGCAAGGCTGGCGAGGAGACGCTGGGTGGGACTGGAGCAATGCCTGCATCCCTGTCGCATCCTCCACTCCTCCCCGCACATGTGACACCTAGGCTGCCTGTTTCCATGGGCCTCAGCACCCCAAACCCTGCCTCACCCACATCTTGCTCTCCTCGACCACTACTAGCTTGGCTGCTCCCTCCAGAAACCTCAGGGTCTTCCTGGACAGGGGCCTCTCGGGGCCCACATCAAGCTCACCATTCTATTTCTTGGATATCTTGAATGTAGCTTTTCTTTCTCTCTGCTCCCACTAAGCGCTTATCACCTCTCCCTGCATGACCGCCCCCTCCCTGCCAGGCTCCCTGCCACTCCTGCCCTCCCATCTACCCTCAGCGGTGGCCAGAGTGGACTTATGAAATGGGCGTGGCAAGCCAGGCGTGGTGGTGCACGCTTGTAATCCTAGTACTTGGGAGGCTGAGACAGGAGGATTGCAGGTTCGAGACCAGCCTCAGCAACTTAATGAGACCCTGTTTCAAAATAAAAAATCAAGTAGAATACTCCTGAGTTCAATCCCCAGTACCACACACACACACACAAAAGGACGTGGCCTTGTTTAAACGCCTTCAGTAGCTTCTCACAGCCCTTAAAGAGCCACACAGCCTTGCGTGTCTGCCCGGCTTTGCTTGTTTGAGGGACTCCGGCCTCCTGGCCATCTCCTGGCTCTTCCCATGAGCCAGTGCCCCAACCCCACCACAGGGCCTTAGGACACTGTCCCTCTGAGCCCTCCTCACACTAGGCCTAAATGTCAGGTCTCCTCTTGGCTCAGTGCGCCCCTGTGACACTCCCCCAAAGAGCCTGGGACTTTTTCTTCTGTGCACCTATCATGGTCTCCCTATCACAGTCTCTAAGAATGTATAATTTGTTTAGTTTCTTTTGTTGTTGTTGGTACTGGGGATTGAACCCAGGGGCATTCTACAAATTTTTATTTTGAAATAGGGTCTCGCTAAGTTTCTGAGGTTGGCCTTCAACCTGCAATCCTCCTGTCTCAGCCTCCCAAGTACTGGGATTACTGGTGTACACCACCAAGCCTGGCTTGTTCACCTTCTTAAAAAATTCAGAATCAATATATAGTACATGTATCTGATTTTAAAAACGAATTATCACAGAAATAGCTTTTATTTGTGGGCTCTAGATCCATCTCTCCTAATAGACCCTAAGTACTGGGGCACAGGGCTGTGTCTCTTATTCCCCACTGATTCCCCGGTGCATGGTGACATGAGTGGGAGGGACTTAAAAATGCTTCTAGAAGTCGGGCGTGGTGGCGCACGCTTGTAATCCCAGTACTTGGGAGGCTGAGACCGGAGGATCCGGGTTCGCGGCCAGCCTCAGCTACTTAGTGAGGCCCTCTGCAACTTAGTGAGACCCTGTTTCAAAATAAAGAATAAAAAATAAGCCGGGCGTGGTGGCGCACGCTTGTAATCCCAGTACTTTGGGAGGCAGAGACCAGAGGATCTGGGTTCGCGGCCAGCTCAGCTCTCTCTCTCTCTCTCTCTCTGTCTCTCTACTTAGTGAGGCCCTCCGCAACTTCGTGAGACCCAGTTTCAAAAATAAAGTATAAAAAATAGGGCTGGGGGTATAGCGCGGAGGTAGAATGCCCCTGGGTTCAATCCCCGGTACCGCAAAAAAAAAAAAAAAAAAAAAGAATAAAAAATAGGGCTGGGAGTGTAGCTCGGAGGTGAAGCCCCTGGGTTCAATCCCCAGTACCACAAAAAAAAAAGAATTAAAAAAATAGGGCTGGGAGTGTAGCTCAGAAGTAGAATGCTCCTGGGTTCAATCCCAATACCGTAAAAAAAAAAAAAAGCTTCTAGAATAAATCAAGTGAATGATTTCTTAAGCAGGAAGGAAAAGGAAAAAAAAGAGTCACAAAGGAGACTTGCCTTGGGGCCACTTCTGTCCTCTGCAGTGAACGTTGGGCACTACTCAGTGCTGGACCCTGCTCACCCTGGTCGATGTCCCCCTAGAGGATCATTTCTGCCCGGAGGAGGGGCCCAGAGGAGGTGGTACTCAAGGGCTATGAAGGCTTCAGAGTGTGACTGAGCCCTGAGGGTAAGTAGGAGGCAGCCAGGTAGGAAGGGAGGACTCTGCAAAGGTTTGGAGGTGTGAAACGCCAGGTTGTCGCAGGGCGCTTGGAGGACCATCTGCAGACTCCACCGTGCCTGCCATGGGGTCCAAGTGGCCATGAAGGACAATGGAGGAGAAGGCATGCCTCACAGGAGGGATGGCAAGAGGTCAGAACTTAGTTCCACTCTTGGATAATAATATACCCTAATGGTCAGGGGTTTATGTGGGTCCTGGGGTGCCAGGTCTAGGGCGAGGTCAAGGAATCACTGAAGTACCAAAAATACCCACCAGAGGGCGGGCTTTGGCTACCAAGTGCACCAGTGACCCTCTATGAAGGTCAACTGTCCTCCAGCCCAACCACTTTGCTGCTCAGCAGTCGGCTCAGGTGCAAAGCAGCCCCGGAGGCTGGGACAGAGTTACACACAGGCCAAACCCCAGTCGGTTCCAGCTGTGGCTGAATGGCTTTCTGCAAGCAACGGTGGCCAACTCTGACACCTGAGCCATGCCCTATAGGGACCAGCGTGCCCCCTGGGGGAACCGATTACATCAGACATTTCCACATAGGAGGGGACAGCAACTTGTCCTCCCCAGAATAGACGCAGAGCCGCTTTTCTCGTCTGACTCGCCACTGCCAGCATCACCATCAGCAGGCTTCCAGAACACTCCAGATTCTGCTGCAAGGCCCATGCAATGGCCACTCATAGCGAAAGCAGCAAGTCCGTCCAGGATGCACAGGTGCTCTAGCCCCCCACCTCCCTCGGGCCCCGAAAGGAAGAGAAGGGCCTGGAGTCACTGTCCACCCTAGAGCCAGCCAGGCCCTGTCTTGCAGAAGGCAGAGCGTGCTCTGGACCAGGAGCAAAGAGATGCAGCTGACTTGACTTTGGCTACAAAACAGATGCCCAGGGACCAAGCATAAAGGTGGACAGAGGGTCTGAAGAGCCTCTCCAAAACAGTCCTCTGGTCCCCACTGCTCTTGGGGTTCCTGGGGAGGGGCCTGCCCACCAGAGCATGATCACAGGTCCTCCAACACGGAAGCTAACACACTGGCTGGCTTCTCTAGCCTCCTTATGCCACAGGGGAGCAGGAAGAGAAAGGGGTCTCTGTGTTAGCAGTAAGTGTGTATAAGCCCGGGAAGGTTCTGTCATTGACATCTCCTTGTGCCTGTTTCTTTATCTGTAAAATAGGGATGAACAATAAAATAATGCCTGACACAGTGTAGGCACTCCGTAAGTGTTAGCCATTGTTACTATTACGATGATTATTTGCCAGTCTGACCCTCAGAGGGGACCCTCAGAATTGCCAGTAAGCAATGAGAACTGGGAGGTGGAGGGGTTCACCCAGGGTTCCCAGGGCCCTTCCCTGCACTCCAGTGACTGGTAGTAAAGATGAACAATCACTGCATCCTATACAGCAAGGACCCCCAGGGCCAGAACCTTTGGGCATGGAGGTCAGCACTGCTCCAGCAGGGGAGACCTAGCTGAAGGCGAAGGGTTGGAGGGGTGGGCATGAGGCATCTCTCACATCTGGTTCCACCAACCAGCCCCGGACCAGTCCTGTAGGACCTCAGCCCTGAGCTTTCCTCCCTGTCTCCCGTCCGCGCTCAACCGGGCCCCCATGGCCATGAGCGGTCTAACCTCCCTTGGCACCTCCTGCAGCCCAGCTCTGCCCAAGCCCCTGCACCAGGTCCTGAGGTGCACCAGGTCCTGAGGTGCACCAGGTCCCTGAGCTCAGGCCATGGTTCCTGGTGTGGTCCCCCAGCTCCTGAGCAAGATGCTCACAGCACTTCGTGAGCCGGCCCCTGCTGCTGCCCCTCGCCGGCACCATCCCCATCGCCTCCCCACGCCTCTGCGTGGCAGCCATCCTTGTTTTCCTACAGTGTCTGTAGTCGGTCTCCCTCTCTGTCTCCTGTGTGCCTCTGCATGCTCTGGGAGGCCCAGTCTGCCCTATGAGTCAACCCCATGACTATGAACTGGCACCCCTCCTGGGTCCCACTGCACCTAGGGTCGGCTTCACCGAGATTCTGATTATACCACAGGGTGCTCTCGGCCTCCCCCATCAGCATCCTGAAGGCCCACCAGCTATACCTGGCCCCTGCAGAGTGCCCGGCACGTAAGGAACCCCTGAAGGGAGCCAGTGGGCACCTCCACTCTCTGACCCTCGAGGAGCCAGCGAGGACCGACCATAGAAGCGCTCCACACAAACCCCAGAATGAAAACACGATGAGGACTGCGAGAGGCTTCCTTTGTTAAAAGACAGCAAACTGTTAGATTTCAAAAATAACTTGAGACGGGATTTCTTTTTTATTCTCAAGCAAGAAGCCAGACATTGCCAAATTTATTTAGGAGGTTCACTGAGAGGCTCCTAACCCTGGTGGTCCTGGATCCAGTGTGAGACTTCATTTGAGGGGCATGCAAACTGGGGGTCCCGGATTTGGGGGGGGCTGATGGCCAAGGCCAGGGGCTCTTTTGAGAAGGGGAGAAGGCTCCCCAGGGTCCATATGGGAGGCCAGACTCCAAGGCTGGCCTCCACCCCAGCTCACCTTAGTCCCTGGGACCTGCTCTCGGCCTGTCAGCCCCCATCCAGGCTGCCTGATCGCAGGGCCTCGTTTTAATTAATGCCAGGGCGGGCCAACCACTGGGGCCCTGACACTTGTTTGCAGGTCATCTCCTCCTAACAGGCTCACCCTGGGAGGGGATGTGTCACTAATTGAAGCAGAGATCAGTTAATGAGGCCGTGGGGCCTGGGGTTCCAGAGAACAAGGGAAAGGAAAATAAAATAGAGCCTCTTTCTTTGGAGGTTTTGTGATTTACACACACAAAAGAAAAGCAAGCAAGCTGCAGATTTTCCAAGTCAGAAACTCCACTCCATCTGCCAAAGTCAGCCCCTCGCTGGGTGAAGACGTCAGGCGGAGGGCCGCTGCAGAGGCCGTGGACGGGAGGGGAGAGGGGCCTCCAGAGGCCAGCGATCAATCAGCAGCCTAATTAATAGGTATTTATGGAGCAGTGCTCTGTGCTCCCCTCTGTGGGGGAGGCACGGTGCCTGTCCCTGGTTAACTTGTAATCTGGCTGGGGGACAAGGCTCAGGCAGCAGGACAATGAGAGGACATAATTATGAGTGTGGGAAGGACAGAAGTTTCTAGGATTTAGGTGGGGGGAGAGTAGTATGGCCTCCTCGAGGGGCTCCAGGTCCAGGTAATGAGGAAGAGGGATGGGGGAGGGGGTCCCCAACATTGCACAGTCCAGGGTGAGAATCCCCAACCCCACTGGGTGAGACTCCTGCTCTGGGAGCCCCGGAGGCCCCAAGTCCCAGTAACTCTGTTGGACCTGGTCTTCAAAACCCCACTCAGCAATCTGGGCTAGGTTTGGCCCTGGGAGGGGTCGGGATGGAATGATTGGTGGTCCTTTGGGTGGGACAATGAGGACTGGGGACACAGAGAATCCAGAGCTCTCAGAAGAAGGTGAATTCCTATTCCTGGAGCCCCAGGCCCGCAGGGGAAATCCTACCAGGACAATGATCCCCCTGGGGATCAAGCCTTCCCCCAGGGCCACTCAGTACCCTTCCCTGTGCGACTTCTCACAGCTCCTGCCGTCCTCACCCCTTCTGCAAGAAGGAAAGGGATTTCAAGCTGCAAAGCTAGGCAGACCATCGGCTCCTTTCATCCCGAGGAGCAACGGGGAGGGGGTGAACGAGCCCTCTGGCCTCAGCCCAGCAAGCCCCAGAATCAGGACCCCCCTGATCTGTCTGGCTCCCATGGGAAATGGCATGCTGGGTTGCAGGGCCACCGGGGCAGGGTTGGCAGACTCCTGGTGAGCCATCTAAATACGCTTGGCAACGTGGTGGTAAGACATAAGGATTTAGGGAAGGAAAGAGATCCTGGGCATGAGATGGGACGCCCCACTTAACTGCCATTTGGAGATGACTTGGTCTGCGTGGGAGTAAAATAAGTGAGGCCATTTCAGGACAACCCTGAATCTCTATTTTAGAAGACCAGCAAAATTATGGCGCAGGAAACAATGAGTTATTACATAGTCGCGAACAATTATTATGTTTGTTTAATGACATGGGAAAGATAAGGAAAGGAGATTTTACAAATTATTACATGTGACTTCTTTCATTATATATGGGTGTGTTTTGATTTGCATTTTCTAATGATTTTTTCTTCCCAATTACATGTATCTATTATGAAATGAATGTAATGACAACATTGGGAAGGAGCACCTTGCCCTCTGGGGCTGGCTATAGGAGGCCACCCAGTGAGGATCCAGAGAGCAGACACAGAGGTGGGCCAAGGGTGGGGCAAGTGCGGACACAATCCTGGGAGCTTGATCCTCTGCACCAGCTCTGGTCCAGGCCCCTGGTTGCATTGCCAGCCATCCACCCTCACCCGGTACCCAGCATCCATCACAATGTCAGTCTACAAACTCCACTACTGAATAGCTGCTCCGTTCTCAAAGTCCTGGGAAACTCGCAGTGAGCCCGCCACTGTCTGGAGATGACAGGCCTCCAGGAGAGGCTGGCCACATGACCACACAACCAAGGCCTCCAGGAGAGGTTGGTCACATGACCACACAACCAAGGCCTCCAGGAGAGGCTGGCCACATGAACACACAACCAAGGCCACAAGAGGGAATGGCAGTGCCCCAGGAGCTCCAGCAAAGAGCAAAGAGGAGCTGCCTATGGGCCAACCGTGCATGGGCTGTGTGACCGAGCATGAAGACCAGCTGCTCCAGATGTCCAGCCACTACCGTGCATGGGCTCCGCCTCCTCTCCAAACCCGGGAGCCCCAGAACTCTGCTCAGCCTAGAAAGCCTCCCTCGCTGCCCCCACAGACCCTGGCCCCGCACCCTCGCCCACCCTGGCCCTCAGACAAGGTGCACCCACTGGGTGCTGAGCCGGGCAGCTGAGAGCAGCAGACCTGGGGGAAGGGGCGGGCGGTACTCACAGCAATGGAGACGGCGCTGATGACAGCTCCCAGGTAGCCCTGGATGAACTTGGAGGCCGGCGAAGGCTGGAACACAGAGGCAGAATTGCAGACTCTCTGGGTGCCCAGAACTCCACACTCCACCCCGGCCAATAGCCCCAGCCAGCAAGAAGCATTCCTGCCCACCAGCAATACCCAGGCAGGTGCCAGAGGGCCTGTCCGGTTCTACAAAGCTCACAGGCACATACTGCTGGCTGGAGGTGGAGAAGAGTGAGGGCTAAATGGATCACTATGGCTGGGCAGGCGGTCTCCAGGTGAGGAAGGCTAAATTTTGCAAGGGGTGCGTGGTACTAGAGCACATCTAAATGCACTGCAGTGTGCATAGCTGCCGCGGTCTGGCTGGTTCTCAGCCCAGGAGCAACTGGGCCTCTCTGTCAATAATGACAGTTGCCCAATACCTCTGTAGAAAAATAGATCCCAAGTTCTAACATAGAAAATTAAGAAAATGCTAAGGAACGTGTCATGTCTTTTACTACGATCGTAATTTTGGTGATGTTTGGTTTAAGATAAACGGGAGTCAACCAGGCGGCGATGCACATGTGCACAGCCTGTAAGAGAGACTCGCTCTGAGGTCTAGATGGCGGGGTCCTCAGAGTCTCAGGCCCCTCAAGTCCCTACTGCCCAAGCCAGCTCCTAACTCCCCACCCACCTCTCCCCCAAGTTTAAAAAGCACCGAGGCCCCCTCACCCACCCAAACTGACAGCCTCTCGGGGGGACCTAGCTTCCTCCTCTCCTCCCTCTGCCTTTGGACTGAAGGGAGACTCCACCAGAAGGAGGGGTGGGCTTGCCAGTGAAGCGGGGGCTCCGCAGCCCTTCCTGGACAACCGAAGGGTGGCCGGGCAGCCACTGTGAGCTTGTCCCAGGACTGCGGGGACTTCGGGGAGGAGGCACTAGTCACCCTCAAAAGCATCCCTTCAACTCTGCAGCCAGCTGTCTGGGAGCTGGGGGCACCGAGGCAGCTTCCAGGCGGGCTTGGAGGAAGCTCCAGGGGAATTCAGTCCCCAAGAGGCTGAGACCATCCGGGTTCTGTATCCAAGTATAAAAGCTGCCCAAGAAGAATTCTGAAGGCAGCAGAAGCCATCCCTTGCACGGCCCCCATCACACTCCCCTTTTATGGGCTTCCTCACTTCAGGCAACAGCCCCTCCCAGTGGCGCCTGCCCAGTGTCTCCTGCAGGCTCATGCCAAGGGCTGAACATGGCTCCCCAGCCTGGGAGCCGGCAGGTTAGGTAGGGGACCTGAAGGAAAGCAATGCTTAACCCCAAATGATGGCAGCATGTCACGCTGTAGGGAGGGCCACCGGGTCACCCCAGCCTGAGCCCACCATTGGGCGAGGGCGGGGACACTCACCTTGGTAGCATTGCGGTTTGCATAGTTGACACAGGCGTTGTGGCTCTGGTTCAGCCACTGAAAGGCAACAGGGAGAGAGGAAGTCAGGGACAGTGTGGCCACCTCCCTAAAAGCCAGGCCTGAGCCCCTGGGGGTCACACACCCCAGAAAGACACAAGATGCTGTGTCCAGCTCACAGATAGCTCCCTCCATCCCTCTGGTCAGTATAACCAACTGTCCCGGCTTGCCCAGAACTGTGCTGGTTTTAGTGCCAGAAGTTCTGACTCTCAGAAAAAACCCTCAGTGTGAGGCAAACCAGGCTGTGGTTCTGCCCACCCCAATGCAGACAGTCCCATCTCCTGGAATTATGGCATCACTGCCCCCAAAGAGCCCTGCTGCCTTTGCCATGTCATTCTTATTATAGTACTTGCTGGACAGAAGGTAGCATGATTGACAGCCCCTCTGTCAAGAATCTCCCAGCCCAAGCTGGGCGTGATGGCGCATGCCGCCATCCCAGTACTTGGGAGGCTAAGACAGGATCAAAGGTTCACGGCCAGCCTCAGCAACTAAGGCTCTCCGCAACTTAGTGAGACCCTGTTTCAAAGTAAAAATAAAATAGGGCTGGGGGTGTAGTTCAGAGGCAGAATGCCCCTGGGCTCAATCCCCAGTAACACACACACACACACACACACACACACACACATCTCCCAGCCTATTGCTCTGCACCTTCTCCAGCACCCAAGTGTGAAAGTCTTTAGTATTTTTGTTATTTGTTTGTTTTTGTGGTACTGGGCATTGAACCCAGGGGTGCTCTGTTTACCGCTAACACTTTTTATTTTTTTATTTTTAGACAGGGTCTTACTAAGTTGCCCAGGCTGGCCTCAAACCTGCGATCTTTCTGCCTCAGCCTCCCATCACTGGGATTATAGGTGTGCACCCCGCACCTGGCACCTTAGCAGTTTTGTTCAGGGAAGAATCTCCAAAATTTTCTCCCAGAAGACAGAGAGGTTTTCCTTCCTTCCCCTCTTCTTATGCCCAGACACACACAGAAACATCCTCAGCTGTTTTAAGGGAGCCACACCAGCCCAAGGGCAGGTACCGGGCTCTGTGATGCCCTTCACTACCTGGGGATTCGGGTGGCTTAGCTGTCCCTCCAGATCTGGGTGAGGCAGATGTCGAAGTGTAGCTGTGGGCCTTGGGTCACTGGCTATGGGACAAGCAGACGAGGAGCAGAGTGGACGGCCACCAACAAGCCATATGTTCCAGGCACAGGGACCCCCCTTATCACCTCCATCCAAAGGTCAGAGTGGCACATCATGGCCAGAGTCAAGCTGACTCCTGACGGGCCGGCTCAGCTGGGCGAAAGCCTGGGGGAGTGGGGTGAGCTGATGGTCGGGGGAGGAGACCCGGGAGGGAGTTCCTGAGCAGTACTTGTCGGGTCCTTCCTTCAGGAGCCCTCTGCTTGCAGACTCTCACCTGCCAGAAGACGGTAGATGCCAATGTCTGGTTGGGCAGGAGAAGACCCACAACCTGTGAGAACGAGAGATGGGGGAAGGCTGCAGAAGGCAAGAGAAACACCCACACTTTCACAAAGAACAAGTCCACAGCCACAAACGACAGTGACCTACCCCTGAGCAAACGGGTGCGGTTTGATGTGCACATACAAACTGGATGGTATATGACAAAAAAATCAAGTTGTGGAGTTAATATAGCACAATCCACTTATGTAAAGAAAACAGTCTCTTTTTTTTTTTGTGATACTGGGGATTGAACCCAGGGACATTCTACCTCCAAGATATACCCCCAGCCCTATTTTTATTTTCAAACAGGATCTCACTAGGTTGACAAGAGTCTCACTACTTGCTGAGGCTGTCCTAGAACCTGCGATCCTCCTATATCAGCCTCCCAAGTACTGGGATTATAAGTGTGCACCACCACGCCCGGCTTAATTTTTTATTTTGAAATAGGGTCTAAGTTACCATGCCCTGGCCTCAAACCTGTGATCCTCCTGTCTCAGTCTCCCAAGTAATGGGATTACAGGCATGTGCCACCACACCCGGCTAAGTCTCATCTTATATAAGACCATGTACATAAACACACATGCACACAAATATCTCCAAGGACAAAAAAATCTGTAGCACAGCATGACTATTAACTGGATTTCTCCAGAGGTCTAGTTACGGGTTACTTTACTCTCTCACATTCTTCTTTAATATTCCTTCCTTCCTTCCTTCCTTCCTTCTTTCCTTCTTTCCTTCCTTCCTTCCTTCCTTCCTTCCTTCCTTCCTTCCTTTTTTCTTTCTTTCTTATACTGGAAATTGAACCCAGGGGCATTCTACCTCTGAGCTATACCCCCAGCCCTATTTTATTTTTTATTTTGACATAGGGTCTCACTAAGTTGCAACAGGCCTCACCAAGTTACTGAGGCTGACTTAGAACCTGCAATCCTCCAGTCTCAGCCTCCCAAGTAACTAGAATTACAAGCATGCACCACCACACTGGGCTTTTTTTTTTTTTCTTTTTTGTATTTGTACTGGGGACTGAACTCAGGGCATTGTGCATGCTAGGCAAGTGTTCTACCACTGAGCTATATCTTGAGCCCTTTTTATTTTATTTTATTTTATTTTATTTTATTTTATTTTATTTTATGAGACAAGATATCACTAAGTTGCCCAGGATAGCTTCAAACTTTTGATCCTCCTGCCTCAGCCTCCCAAATAGCTGGGATTACAGGCATGTGCCACCGTACCCGGCTTTGTATTCTTTTTAACAATGGATGCACATTATTTCCAAAATGGGGAGTGGACGCCAATAAAACAAGCAAACAAAAGGAATACCTTCATATCCACTCAGATCACCTAAACTCCATCATGCCTTGGCCATCCCATAGGATTTTTGTGATGAAGATTAAATAAAAATAATTTCAAAGGCCTCAAGTGATTTATAAATAAAATCGGGGGGAATTTGTTATCTCTGAATCTCCATGAAGCAAAAACTCACACCATGTTTAACCTACTGAATGGAAATAGATGTATAATAAATGGTTGTTGAATGAAGGAATGAAGGAATGAATGAATGAACAGACACACAAGGCTAAGAATGGTTACCTAGGTGTGGATCCATTATTTCCAAAGTCCAGATAGCACCTGAGACCTAGACTCACCGACTGCTAGTTTTGGTTTATGTTTAACTGCCTGATCTCGACACTGGCCACACCACAGACTTCAGGGTTCCATGTGCGTCCCTCAGTATTACCTTTTGAGTGTTTGTGTGCAAAATAACATCTACCAAGTACCACTGCATATGGGGAAAATGTGCACAACCATCCACATATTGACTTATTTATTATTCCTGTAGATAAAATGGCTCTTTGGCAAGAATTTCTGTAAGGAACAAGTATAAACATTCAATACTAAGCAGTAAATCAAATTCTAGATATCCTCAGCAGCATTAGTAAATCATGTTTTAAACATTAAAATGTTTTAAAACAGCGAACACACACACATTTATATTTATTGGCCCATATCAGTTTGAATAAAATTATATAACATAAAGCCATTCCATAGCTCCAATGAGGAGTTATCTTACGAGATTTTTCTCCCAGAATAAGATCTCCATTTCCTTCTTCTTTGCAGTGGCAGCTTCAGAGCCTGGGCTAAAAGTCAGGGGACCCTGGGTCTCAGCCTCAGTTCATCCCTGTGGTCTCTGACAGAAGATGACTGATTCCCTTTGGGGCTTGAGCTTTCTATCCTATAAAGGGAAGGGGTTGACCTCAGTTTAAGATTCTATCCTCAGGTTCCAAGTAGTAGGTGTGAAGTCAGCAAAGACAGTTCCATTGTTTGTGGTGGGATCCTGCACACTAAGGAGTCTCCCAGGGGACCCCAGTCAGGAGCCAGAACACAGAGAGCAAGCTGAGCTGGAAGAGGGGTGGGGGTGAGTGTGCACATACGTGTGCATGTGTGCATGTCTGACTGCCTCTAAGTCCTGGGACATTCATGCGGTTCATTGTTTGGAGTTCAGCATATCATTCCCCCAATCTGTAGTTTACACAACATGATGTGCTATGAGCTACATCGTCTTCTCCCCTGGAGTCGCCCCGCACCCTGACCTGTGCTTGGGCCACAGGGAACATTATAAGATACTTACTACTTTACCAAACACCTGTCCAGGACACTGCTCCTCATATCACAGGGAGAAACTTTTTCTGGTCTCAGGGTCGGAAATCATACTTGTGAACAACTGGTTTGTATCTGTCTTGCAGACTGTGGGTCATTTTACTGTATCTCTCTTTGGACTGACCATCAAGAAGCTTTGGCCAGCTCTCCACGACCACATCTGCCAAGGGTACCCAGTCACATTCATGTACTCTGTGCCCAGAGCTCATTCCTGGCTTCATCTTATCTTCCCTTCCCTAACTTTCCTTGTGTCTCATTTTCATCTTCACTTATTTTATCCCATGGCATACGTACTTAAAAGTGATAGTAAATCTTGCCCAGAAGAGCCCCAAACTAAATTAGTCCCCAGGATATGTAACACACACACACACACACACACACACACACACACACACACACACGTTCATGGCTCTGTGACCAGTGAGCATTTTACCCTGTGGGACAGCCCATACCACCTACCCTAACATGGGCCTGGTGTCCATGTCTGTAACTCTGACTGTTAAAGAAAAAATCTCTTAGCCAGGCGTGGTGGCGCACACTTGTAATCCCAGTACTTGGGAGGCTGAGACAGGAGGATCGCAGGTTTGCGGCCAGCCTCAGCTACTTAGTGAGGTCCTCTGCAATTTAGTGAGACCCTGTTTCAAAATAAAGAATAAAAAATAGGGCTGGGGGTGTAGCTCAGAGGTAGAATGCCCCTGGGTTCAATCCCCAGTACCAAAAAAAATCTCTTTGTGTTTTCCTAAAGATATTGATTGACTGACTGATTGATTGACTTTGCCAAGCATTTCCCCATATGTCACTTAGTATAATCCTCATAATAACTCTAGGAATCAGACTAAACAGAGATTACCTTCCATATTTTGTAAATGGGAAAATTGAGCTATGGAGAAATTTAGTGATCTGCCTACGCTTTTCCAACAAACTGGAAAGAGTCAGATCTCCTGATCCCTGGGCACCCTGACACTCTGATTTTAGGGCGCTCCTTCTCCAGCTCATCCCCCTGTGCACAAAGGAAGAGGGATTCAGTCACCACTGCAGCCCATTTCAGAGTGTCACCTATGTGCTGTGTTCCATGCTGTTCCCAGTGGGGACTCCTGGAGGAGAGGGACAGACGTTCCCTAATCAAATAAACAAAAGATCAAACAAGGAAGTGAATAGGAACATCCTCTATAACACCGAGGCGGGAAAATGGCAAGATGGTTTGAGGTCCACGGGTGTGTGCGAAGTTGATCAGTTCTAACGGGAGTTCTGGAAGGGCAGGTCATCATGCCCTGGCAATCTGCTGAAGGAAGAGGTAGAACTGAGCTGAGGGGCCGGTGCATGTGTGTATGAGCCTGAGACACAGGAAGAGGGACAGTGGGGACCACCCAGCGACTGGCCTGACTGCAGACGAGGTCCAGGGAGTCGGTAGAGGCAGTCTGGACAGGGTGCGGTTAGGAGGCAGCGAACACCAAACTGCGTTGGCCAAATGGACCCTGGAGAGCCTTTGGGGCTGAGGCAGGGGGAGCAGGGATCCTGCCCTCCAGGTCCTGACAGCCAGGCGGGGACCAGCAGCGCGCGACGCCAGCTCCATTCCCTATTAGGCAAAGCGCAGCACCATCTGCACAATCCTGGGAGCAAGAGCAGATATTTTATAACTTCCTTTTTTCTTTTTAAGTCTACATTAAAAATAAATGTTCCCTTCAGCTCTCAGATGTATATCTCTGCTGCAACCTGCCCACATTCCCTCCCGCTGCCCTTTCCAGAACATGGCAGGGGAAAGGAAGAAAGAGAGGGATAGAGAGGGAGCCAGTCCACCGGGCTGCAATGCCAGTGGATCGCACCTCTTCCAAGAGGGAAACGCTGCAGGCGTGGCCGCGCAGACGGTGGCGAGAGCCCAGAACGCGCCGGTACCAAGGAAAGTGGAAGGAGAGGGAAACGAGAGCCAACAGCTAGGATTTCTACCCAGCCTCCACCCCATCTCGCTGCAGGACCTTGGCCAAATCGCACATCCTATCTTTGCTCCCATTTATAGTTCGTACCATGGCTGGAGTCCTCTCCATAGCTCCAGCCCTCTGGTGACTGTCCTCTCTGCACATCTGTCTATACCTTTGCTGTCCCCTTCCTCTCGGGTGTATCCAGCTGTGGACCCTAGCAATTAACACTCAGGATGTGGCCGTCAAATGCTGATGCTGGTGTTGACCACATGCAGGTTACCCGAGTTCTTTGTGCCTCTCTTTCTACATCTGTGAAATGAGGGACAGTCCCGGCACGCTGGCACCTCTTGGGACAGCCAGGAGAGGAGGGAAGGCAGGGACAGAGTCTGGATCGGTGTCTGGCACGCAGCATGTGCTCCTGGATGTCAGTTGTTGGTGTCATCCCCCGCCGGAGTCTGATTCTTTTCCAGCCTTTGCTGGTCCCTCCTTTCTCAGAAACCACACTCTAGCCAGGCATAGTGGTGCACGTCTATAATCCCAGTACTTGGAGGCTGAGACAGGAGGATTGCAGGTTTGAGGACAGCCTCAGCAAGTAGCAAGACTCTCAGTAACCTAGCGGAGACCCTGTTTCAAAACAAAAAATAAAATAGGGCTAGGGCTATAGCTCAGAGGTAGAAAGCTCCTGGGTTCGATCCCCAGTACCACAAAAAAAGAAAAGAAACCCACACCCTGCATTACACAATTATCACCTTCTAACATCAAAGGATAATAGTTCCTGAAGGTAGAATCAGGGCTGATGTCCCCCAAAGCATGTCCTATGGGACAGGGCCCTCACTCTAGGCTGGGAGAACACTGCTAATTTATTATTAAGAACATCAAATACAGCAGGGATGTGATGGCGCCCGCCTGTAATCCAAGTACTCGGGAAGCTGAGCAGGAGGATAGCAGGTTCAAGGCCAGGGCACAGTAACTTAGTGAGACCCTGTTTCAAAATAAAAAATAAAAGGAGCCAGGCATGGTGGCTCATGCCTATAATCCCAGTACTTAGGAGGCTGAGATAGGTTTGAAGCCAGCCTCAGCAACTTAGTGAGGCTGTCAGCAACTTAGTGAGACCCTGTTTCCAAATAAAAAATAAAATAGGGCTGGGGGTATAGCTCAGAGGTAGAATGCCTCTGGATTCAATCCCCAGCACCACACACACACACACACACACACACACACACACACACACACAAAAAAAATAAATAAATAAATAAATAAAAAAACAAATAGGGCTGGGGGTGTAGTTCAGAGGTAGAATGCCCCTGGGTTTTGCCCCTCTCTTCCTGGCTCCTTTCATTAGTCCTAGTTGCATGGGGCATTGGTCTTTGGGGAGGGGTAGGTTGAGTTTTGGGTGCTGGCTCCTCCTGCTCCCTGCATCTTTGCCCCGCCACAGCCTCAGCATGGGAGGAGGGTGTCCCCACGGTGGCTCCATGTGGCCAATGGCCTGTGAGAGGAAGGGGAAGCCTGTGGGTCCTGAGCTCAGGCCTCAGAGGCCTCAGGCGGTTCTGAGGCCACGAGGAGACATCCCTGCCTGGTGTTCTGGTCCAGGGAGGCTGAGAGATGGAAGGAACAGAGAACAACCGAGTCTGCTGACCCCAGCTGACCCACAGATGGGCAGAGAGGAGCAGAACCACCTCCATCAAACCTCATCTAGGGTAGGTCGACCCCATCCAACAGTATGAGTGCTTACGACGCCCAGGCAGTGCTGTGGGTGCTTGCTGCACCAATTCAGGGGTAACACGCACAGAATGACTCTGCTGTCCTTCTTGGTCCAAAATTCTGTACCATGACGAATGTACCTTGAATTCTGTCTTCACTGGCACTGTTGATTCCTCAGTATTCTTGCTCATCGCCCCACCCACCAGGGCCACTAGCCCACCCTGGGGCCACCTGGGCCTCTGTGTGCTGGAGCACAGTCTCGGGGCACAGAAAGGAAAGGGGCCAATGGCTCCCATCTTGACACTGGCTTGCAAGAAAATCAATCTTCACTCCAGGCCTCCTTCAGAGCATCCTAACGGCTGCGGACAAATGAGGTCTCAATCTGGGAGAGCAGCACCCCAGATATTCCAGTCTGCTGGGCAGGAGCAGCCAAAGACAAGGACCCGGGGGGCAAGGCCACCGGTCACAACGCGGTGTGCCATGATATCTGGCTTCAGAGAGAACTGAGCAGCCCCCACCCCCTTGGTCACCTCCCCTGCAAAACTGACTCAAGGGATACAAAGACGTTTTAAAGTGTGGGAAATCTAGAAACAGGGCGTGTATGGAAACAACCTTCCCCTTCACCAGGGGAAGGCTGCAGGATACAGATAGCAGCACTAACTGTCCCTCTCACCCCTCACCCCATCTCCACTTGTCTAATCCCTCCAGGAAGCCCCTGCCCCGCCCTCAAGACGAGGTCAGCAATTAACGTTAGTGTCTGCCGTCAGTTCCTCCATCAGCTCGGGTGGTGCGAGGACAGCAAGACCATGTGATGTCACAGCACAGCCCTGAAGTCCTCACTGAGAGAGCATCAGTCCTTCAATACTGTACCCCTTCTCCCACCTCACACGATTCCCAAACATTCCTTTTTATTTTTTTTATTTTTTTTTATACTGAGGATTGAACCCAGGGACATTCTACCTCCAAGCTACACCCCCAGTCCATTTCATTTCTTATTTTGAAACAGTCTCGCTAAGTTACCACATGCTGGCCTCACACCTGAGATCCTTCTGTCTCATCCTCCCAGGTACTGGGATTACATGCCCAGCCCAAACATTCCTTTCGACAGACCTGCCATGGGCCCCAGTACCCAACAATTTGCCAGTTTTTTCCTTCTACTCTGTCTCCATCTTCTGATGTATATGGCTAATGATCTGAAAAGTAACGCTTCAGTATCTTAGGGTATTGCTATTTAAAGGATGCCAACCAGCTAAAGAAAATACCTTTTGTCAAATGAACATCTATCCCTTACGGGTGGATTCTAGCTTACCTGAACCAACATCTCTCATATGGTATGAACTAGGCCCAAATGGCTGGTGTCCAATCACACCCAAGGTGCCCAGGGAGGAAACTGGGACTGGGGTTGGAACGCGTGAAAAAGCAGAGTCTGGGAGGAGGGTTGGGAGATGTCAGAAAGGCTCTGGGACATGGCCAAGTCCTGGCATAAAGCGAACCCTCAGTGGTCCATCCCAACTGGCCCCCACCTCCTGGAGATGAAGTGGTCCAAAACCACACCTTTGGATGCTTGGGGTTTCTCTGTCCATAGGATCATCTGTAGTGTTACAGTGAGGAGGTTCACAGCACAGAATCCAAGCTCTTCTTTTTGTTTTGTTTTGTTTTGTTTTTGTGGTACTGGGTATTGAACCCAGGGGCGTTCTACCTCTAAGCTACAACCCCAGGCCTTTTTTGGGGGGTGAGGGACAAGGTCTCACTAAGTGCTGAGGTTGGCCTTGAGCCTGCAAACCTCCTGCCTCAGCCCCCCAAGTACTGGGATTATAGGTGTGACCACTACGCCCAGCAAAGTCCAAGCTCTTAATGTCCCAAGGAGGACAGATTCGCCCAGAGCCACCAAACCCCCTGACCAGGTGCTCATGGTCCGCCCTCTCAGCCCCCACTGGAGGGATGTGGGCCATCTGGTCCCCTCATTTTGAGAGTTCCAGATGTGATGGGGGAGGGCAGCAGTGCTGTGGGAAGCTCATGGTGGAGGAGGGAGGCCCAGATGCTCAGGGAGAGCCTCAGGCCCAGGAGAGAAGCCCATTCCTGGCATCTGAGGCACTCAGGTGGCCAACGGGTTCAGGGTACAGGTGGGGAAGTGGCAAGGGGGCAGGAGTAGGGCTGGACCTCTGGGCCAAGGTGCCCTGCCTCTTCCCAGCCGTGTGTTCACAGAAGGGACAGTGCCGCACACCTCTTAGAGAAAACCTGGCAATGGAGACGCTGGTGACAAGTGACCTCGCTGGTGAGGCTGTTCTGGGAGGATCGCTGGAGAAAGGGCGCTACGGACCGCAGTGGCCTCAGGAGCGGCCCCGTGCAGTGGCTTAGCCACCGTGCTGATGTATAAATTGGGATCTTTTTGCCACACACCAAAGGGGGAAAAGTTCCCATCTTTAAATGTTAAGCTTAAAATAAGACACTACATGGGTGCCAGTGGATCTGTGAAATCTGCTGACTAAACTGGCATCAGCCCCTGGGAGGAAACCAGCTCGTTTCTCCCGCGCTTTGGGGGGCGGGGGGATTACGCCGGGGCAGAGGGGAGCAGCCACGGGGTTGAGCCGGGGACGTTCTCTGGGCAGAAGGCAGCTGGGCGCTGCTTCCAGGAGCTCCTAGTCAAGGCACCTGCCAGCGTTCCTCGCCCCTTCCCTCATCACTCGGGGCCCAGTTCCTAGCACATTCGGCGGCACCCTCATTTCTATTTTGGTAAGCATTTTAGTGGCTTCTGCATGCGTACATTTCTTGCCCATTCTATCTGACCAGGGGCTTCCCTAAGGTGTGGACTGGAGCCTTTGCTCTCCTTCAGACTAGACGTCCGCTGAGATGTTCGGCGCTCTCAGGCGACAGCAGGGCCTTGGAGGGGCTGATGTGACTGCGGGGCACCAGGCCTTAGGTACAATTGCTGGAGCAGCCGCCCTGCGCCTTCCACACAAGGCCAGGTGGTGGCCTGGCGGTGGCAGGATGAGGACCAAGAGTGGGTCCGGTGAGTTGGCATGTTGCTTGTCTGTGTGAAAGCGCCATGATGGAGGGCCACGGATTTTCCATTCAGTGGCTCCTCTGAGACCAGCCTCTGGCCCGGCTGTTCTGAATCTCAGGATTTGTGGGGCTGGGAAGTGGGGGGCCCACGGGCACTGCCATTTGGGCTCTGGCTGCCACGGAGGCCTGCAGGGAGGCGTCCCAGGTCATGCTGCCTGTCTTGCCTCAATCACCTAGGATCTCAGAGGCCGGGTGTCCTGCCCTTACACCGTGCACATCTATTCACAGGGGCATGTCTGCTCCAGGCTGAGAGAGGGCTGGTCCTCATGGGACACACAGCATCTGCTCCAGCAACAAACCCCCTGAGTGGCATCGGAGCGGATCAGCATCCCAGCTCCCTGGATGCCCCAGGACCGTAGTGACCCTGCAGTGATGGTTTGGCTCAGGTAGGATGAGGAGCGAGTGGGCAAGAGGTGAACCTCGGTAAGACCTTGGAACTAAAGACAGTGCTGCACCCTTTGATAGGGCCAGTTCAGCCTGGTTGATGGCAGCTGTGAACTATGCAAGAGTCCACCTCTTAGAGGGCAAAGGGTCCCATGTGCACCTTTGCCAGTTCAAATGCCCAGGTCTCTGGTTTGGCAAAGAGATGACATTGCCAAATGATAAATCTTTCTTTTTTCTAAGTGTTGATGGGATATTTGTAAAAATTATGATGGCAGATTGTTGTTTGCCTATCTATTAATCATTCTTCCCTTCTTTCTCACTAATAAAATCTCTAAGCTGGGTGTGGTGGTGCACACCTGTAATCCAAGTACTTGGGAGACTGAGATAGGAGGATCGCAGGTTCGAGGTCAGCCTCAGCAACTTAGTGAGACCCTGTTTCAAACTAAGAATTAAAAGGGCTGGGGGTATAGCTCAGAGGTAGAATACCCCTGGGTTCAATCCCCAGTACCAAAAAAAAACCCCTCTATATTCTGAGGGGTCCACTATATATCAGCTAAATTCTACATGAAATATAAATGGAATTATTGTGTAGGGCTTCCAAGAAGATTCCTTAAAGAGAGCTGACTCAGTTGGGAGATACATCCTTTTATTCCCCTCTTCTTTATCCTGCCTGGAATGTGAATGTAATGGCTGGAACTCCAGCAGCTATATTGGTTTATGAAATGATTTTTACAATAGAAGCCAGCACTGAGAATGGATGATGTAGAAAACTGGAAGACTGTGTTCCTGATAACATTGTAAGGTTCTGCCTACCTCTAAAATTCTTTGACATGAGACAGAAATAAACTATTTCATCTATGCTACTAGTATTATTTTGGGCTTTCTGCAATATGCAGATAATCCTACTCCTAATATAATCACACACTATGCTACAAAGAAAATCACAATAAATCCCAGATGCAGAATTATAGAGGCTATACTCTCTGAAAACAAGATAAGCTATAAAATAATCTAAAGAATATATATATATAATATGTATATGGTGTGAGATATATATGTATGTATATATAATGACTCTATGTTGTTATTTTCTAAATAAGTTTGAAATTATAGTTTTGAGTCCTCTAGTTAGTTAGTCAGAAGAATACATTTTAAATTCTAAGTGATTGGGTTTTTAATACACATATACAAACTGGGTGTGGTGGCGCATGCTTGTAATCCGAGTATTTGGGAGGCTGAGACTGGAGGATTGCAGGTTCATGGCCAGCCTCAGCTACTTAGTGAGGTCCTCCACAACTTAATGAGACCCTGTTTCAAAATAAAGAATAAAAAATCGGGCTGGGGATATAGCTCGGAGGTAGAATGCCCCTGGGTTCAAATCCCCAGTACCAAAATAATAATAGTAATAATAATACACATACACAATACATATATGAAAACAGAGATAGCCATGTATTATATTCAGAAGCAAATTCGTAGCCCTAAACACTCATTAGATGGAAAGAATGAGAATAAATAAACTAAGCATTCAAGGCAAAAAGTAAGAAAAACAACCACAAATAAACCAAAGAAAAGAAAAAGGGATATTATAACACAAAGCAGAAAGGCATAAATTAGAAAATAAAACAGGAGCTGGGTGTAATCCTAGTCCTTGGGAGGCTGAGACAAGAGAATCTCAGGTTCAAGGCCAGCCTCAGCAACTTAGTGAGCCCCTGTTTCAAAACAAAAATAAAAACAGCTGGAAGTGTAGCTCAGAGGTAGCATGCCCCTGTGTTCAATCCCCAGTACCAAAAAGGAGGAGGAGGAGGAAATAAAATAGAAGAATTGATAAATACGCTCAAGAGCTGATTCTTAGACACAACTGTCACAGTCATTTTATCAAAAGGGATGAAGGTGAAGAGGGGGACAAACTCAAAATCGTAGGAAAGATCATTCTATTAAAAAATATCAACGTTTCAAACTTTACTGTAATAGACACCAGCGAGTAAAGGAAAAACAGCTAGAGAAGAGATTTGTAATATATATAAGTCGAAGGATTAATATTCAAAATATAAAAGGATCTCCTACAAATAAATTAGAAAAATATAGCTCAGGGAAGACTGGACAAAGGGGATGAATAGGTAATTCAGAGAAGAAATGGCCAAT
This sequence comes from Glis glis, assembly GCA_004027185.1. Taxonomy (NCBI): domain Eukaryota; kingdom Metazoa; phylum Chordata; class Mammalia; order Rodentia; family Gliridae; genus Glis; species Glis glis. The sequence continues at coordinate 30,461 of PVJS01004955.1, read as the reverse complement.
AAGTAAATGGGGAAAATGTACAATCTTTTCAGTGTTCGGAGAAATAAAAATTAAAAGTGTAATGAGAAACTGACCGCTCCCCAAACGTTGGCAAAACCATTGACAAGATGAATACCAGCATTACAAAGGTGTAGGGAACTATCCCCCTTTCAAAGGGAAGTTCAGCAATGTCTATTAAAATGTCACTGTGCACAGCCTTTCATGCAGCAAATTCACTTTCTGGAAGGTGCCCTGGAGAAATCCTCATACTTGTGCAAAAAGAGCTTTAGGAGGACTTGTCCCAGCACTATGCTTTTAATAGCAAATAGTCAGAAACAACCTAACACTACCCAGCAACACCCCCAACCCCATTTTTTTTTTTGAGACAGGGTCTCACTAGATTGCTCAGGCCAGTCTTGAACTCCTGGGCTCAAGTGATCCCCCTGCCTCAGCCTCCAGAGTGTTTATGACTACAGGTCCAAACCACTGTGCCCAGCTCCAAAAACAAAAACAAAAACAACCCACATATGCCTAGAAAAATCCTGGAAGCACACACAAGACTTCTAAAAGAGGTTACTTCTGGACACAGATATGGGGTTGAGGGTCATCAGAAGGACTTTTACTTTTGTTTGAATTCTGAGCTAGGAGGACATTCATGTATTACTCATCTAACTTTTAACATATTCTTTATAAAAAAATTCTTGGTGGTATTTTTGAATCCCAAAGAACATATTCATGTATTACTTGTATAATTTTATAAAATATACAGAGAAGATTTTTTTTAATCCTAGATATTTTGGAACTCTAAAGATAAGGAAAAAATTTCAAATGATTCCAGGGGCAGGGGGGAAGCTTACTTATAAAGGAAAAGAGAATAAGGTCAACTATTGTTCATGGATGAAAGGGGAAACAGACATTTCCAGATACAGGAGGATGCAGGGAGTGGACTGTCCACACATCCTGAATGTTATTTGTGTTAGCCAAACACAAAACATACGAAGCCTAAATAAGTGTGAAGTTTAATGCAGCTGCTAATAAGGGCTTCATAAATCCAATTGGATTCTGAATTATTTCCAAAAACTTGGCAGGTGTATAGAGATGAAATGGTAAATAAAGACCAGAGTAAAATGGTATGTAAAAGTCTTTTCCTGTGTGAGTAGGATTGAGGAAATAATATTTATTATTTGATTCTTATATATATGTATATATAGCCACTTCTTTGTACTGTAAAATAATAGATAAATGGTAATTAGAGAGAATTAGGATGCTCCTCTGCCAAACTACTTAAGAAACTAAAAGAACCAATAAAAACTATCACTGTAATAGAAATCCAGAATAGAAATGGAAATAACAACAAAGCTTAATGAATAAACCAGAAAAGAAATATGATGGCTGGGATACATGGTCATAGCAATCAGTGGCAGAATAAATATGAATGGGTTCCATTTATTACTAAAATTGAAGTTGTTTCTCAATTTGGGTTTAAAAAGTAGAATTCAAGCTTGTAATCCCAGTACTTGGGAGGCTGAGACCAGAGGATCTGGGTTTGCAGCCAGCCTCAGCAACTTAGGAAGACCCTGTTTCAAAATAAAGAATAAAAAATAGGGCTGGGGGTATAGCCCGGAGGTAGAATGTCCCTGGGTTCAATCCCCGGTACCGCCAAAAAAAAAAAAGTAAAATTCATCTAAATTTCATCTAAAAGAGACCAAAACACAAAATGACAGAAATTAAATGATTTTGATACAAAGGTGTAGGCATTGATAGACAAGGCAAATAGATTAAGCAAAATAGGAATGGAAATATTAATATAAGAAACAGAATTCGAGGCAAGAATATTCAATAAAACAAAGATATTTCATGTGCATGTGTGAGAGAGATGATAGCATCAAGAAATCAGACTGTCGTGAACACACCCCCGAAATATATATAGTGACTGCAAGAAATTAAGCACACACACAATTATGGTGGGATTTTTTTTTTTTTTGCAGTACTGGGAATTGAACCCAGGGGCATTTCACCTCTGAGCCACACCCCCAGCCCCATTTTTTATTCTTTATTTTGAAACAGGGTCTCACTAAGTTGCAGAGGGCCTCACTAAGTAGCTGAGGCTGGCCACGAACCTGCGATCCTCCGGTCTCAGCCTCCCATGTACTGGGATTACAAGCGTGCACCACCACGCCCGGCTATGGTGGGAAATTTAGAACCCTTTCAGGATATCTCAGAACAATGTAATAGTTTCAGGGAAACTACATAAGAATAGAGATATTAATAATACCTCTGTTAATATACTTATCTGTAATTAAAAATACATGTATGAAGTTAGAAGGAATAAGTTCTAGTGTTCTACAGCACACTAAGGGACCACAGTTCACAACAATTCATTATATTTTTATAAAGAACTAGAAGAGAGGAGTTGGAAGACTCCTAACACAAAGAAATGATCAATGTTTAAGGAGAGGGAAATGCTCATTATCCTGATCTGACCATTACACTCTGTATACGTGTATTGAATTATCACACTGTACCTTCTAAATATGTACGATTTAAATTTATTTTAATTAAAAACGTAATCTGGGGGAAATAAATATCAACTTTTTTAAATTAAATATATATATGTGTATAAAATGAAATATTTCAAGCATACAGTAAAGTCTGGAGGATAATATAATGAGCATCCATATGTTGTCAAGTCTTATCATTTGTCAAATTTTTGTAAAAATTTTGTCTTTTCTAAGAGACAAAACAGCACAAATCCAAATGCAACACCACCTTTTTCCTGCTAGATTTCATCGCCTTTTCTCTCCCCGAGGTGAACAGCACTGTGAACCTATTGCTTATTGGCCCCATGAATGTTCTGACAGATACATTGAAAATATACCCGCAAACTAAATATAATATTGCTTTGCATATTTTTAAACATGATCCAAATGACATCAGAGAGTATTACTACTCTGCTACTATTTTTTCATTCAACACTGTTTTTGAGATTTATCCATATTCATAATGTGGAATACTTAACACAGGAAAGAAAATAATGAACAAGGGCTAACCCTGATTCCAAAACCAAACAAAAAGAAGACTGAAAACCCTTTCTGAATTAACTTTAAACTTTAATTTTCAGAAGGCACCTTTGTATTCCTACTTCCCAAGTTCTTTTGGAAAATGTCCCTGTTTCCCCCGACAATTCTGAAGGTGAAAAACATGCAGAAAGAAGATACTTTCCAACTGGGTGCTGGGTGTAAGTCAGCCCGGCCTTTTATCAGTAGGAGCATGAGGGCTGGGCTCTAGCTCAGTGGCAATGTGCTTGCCTTGCACGTGCACCGCCCTGGGTTGGATCCCCAGTTCCAAAAAGAAAGATAAAAATAAAAGACCCCCCAAAAAACAAATGAGCTAAGAACAAGGGGGAAAAAAGAGCTTGACAATGGATGTACAAAAAGCAAAAGAAAAAGAAATTGATACCATTTTACCCCACCGTTCCCCTCTGGGAACTCAGGCTAAATCAATAACTGAGTCAAATATTTACAAGCAATGCTGTAAAGTCATACATTCAAAATTTTGTTTTAGAAAAGAAAATCTTTTGAAGGTAACACTTACAATTGGCGTCCCAAAAGGAATGTAACCTGTGAGTGGGGAGAGAAGAGAGTCAGGTGTTAGGATCCACCCTCTCAACCCAGAGGCCCAGGAGCCTCCCAGGCTGGGCCTTGCTAATGGCCTGGCAAAGGAGCTCAGGACAATCAGGGGCGCCTCCGGCCCCCAGACCTTTCCCCAGCTCAGCCCTCCCCATGGCAGAGGGCTCCGGTGTGGCCCCGTCTTCCCTCCCTCTGTTCCTCTTCAGCCAGGTCCCCCACGCTCCCCTCCAAAACCCAGAGGCCCTCTCCTGCAGGCAGGGCTGCCCACTGCCTGGGGCCACCTCTGGGCCTCCCACCATCTCCTCCTCGAGGCACAGGACCCCTACCCACCCTCAGTGCGCAAGCCTGTCACCCTCCAAAGACCCAGAAAACTCCCTTCTTTTCTCAGCTTTTCTTTCTCTCTTTCTTTTCTTTCTTTTTCTTTCTTTCTTTCTTTCTTTCTTTCTTTCTTTCTTTCTTTCTTTCTTTCCTTCCTTCCTTCCTTCCTTCCTTCCTTCCTTCCTTCTTTCCTTCCTTCCTTCCCCCTCCCTCCTTCCTCCCCCTCCCCTCCCCTCCCTCCCTCCCTCCCTCTCTCTCTCTCTCTCTCTCTTTCTTTCTTTCTTTCTTTCTTTCTTTCTTTCTTTCTTTCTTCTCTCTCTCTCTCTCTCTCTCTCTCTCTCTCTCTCTCTCTTTCTTTCTTTTTGTGGTACTAGGCATTAAACCCAGGGGCGTTCTACCTCCAAGCCACACCCCAGCCTATTTTATTTTTTGTTTTGAAACAGGGTCTCACTAAGTTGCTAAAGCCCTTGCTAAGTTGCTGAGGCTGGCCTCAAACCTGCAATCCTCCTGTCTCAGCCTCCCAAGTACTGGATTACAAGGTGTTTGTCACCACGCCCAGCTCAGCTTATCTTTTTTTCTTTCCATGACATCATGACCATTTCTGGGAAGGGAAATTAAACCTTAAATCTCTAGCACTCTGGCTGGATGGCCTGCGGAGAGTGGTGGAAAACTGGGGTGAAGCAGCCAACTCCCGGGCCCCCTCTCCTCACTGCTTGTGGCCCCCAGTGCTGTCAGTGGGCAGCCTGTTGTCCCCGGCCTCTGACTTGTGGCAGCCAGTCAGCTGGTGGCCGTGCAGCAGGTGCATGCTCATCTGGGTTGCATCAAAAGAGAAGTTACAGCCGGGCGTGGTGGCGCACGCTTGTAATCCCAGTACTTGGGAGGCTGAGACGGAGGATCCGGGTTCACGGCCAGCCTCAGCTACTTAGTGAGGCCCTCCACAACTTAGTGAGACCCTGTTTCAAAATAAAGAATAAAAAATAGGCCGGGCGTGGTAGCACACACTTGTAATCCCAGTACTTGGGAGGCTGAGACCAGAGGATCCGGGTTCCTGGCCAGCCTCAGCTACTTAGGCCCTCCGCAACTTAGTGAGACCCTGTTTCAAAATAAAGAATAAAAAATAGGGCTGGGGTGTAGCTCGGAGGTAGAATGCCCCTGGGTTCAATCCCCAGTACCACAAAAAGATAAAAATAAAAATAAAATCAGGTTGGGGGTGTAGCTTGGAGGTAGAATGCCCCTGAGTACAATCCCCAGTACCACAAAAAATAAACAAATAGATAGATAAATAAATACATAAATAAGTGAAGTTCTCATCCTGGGCGTGTACAACCTCGCTCTCCTACACCCTTCCCTCCGGGGAGAGGCCCCAAGCTTCGACGGAGCCTCAGAAGAATACAGGACTCAGAAATGTCCAGAATTACAAGGGCCGCCAGGCTCAGTGTGAGAGGGCCTGGGGAGCATCCGCAGCCACAGCTCTGGGATGCTCAGAGCCTCTGCTGTCCGGAGTTCAGGACAAAGCCAGGTGCAGCTGGGTACTCAGTGCCCCAGTCTACTTGACAACTTTCCCCAGCTGTTCATTCTCTCGCCCCCATGAACTCAGGCTCCCTGAGGCTGGGGACTCTGACGAACTCATCCAACTCACCTAGGCCACCCCTTGACTCAGGGTGAGTGTGCCCCATTGCACTGAGAAATGGCACAGAAGACGTGTTGCCACCCTGCTGTGAGGGTGACCCTCTGCGGTATGACTCTGGGCACGGTCTGTAACCTCTTAGAGCCATGGGCAGGACACCTGTAGCAGCCCCAAAACCCAGGCATCCAGAGCCGTCCCTCTAGTGACCACTGGGCGGGGCATCCTGGGGACAGAGGCCTTGTATCCCCTGTGCCCACAGGACAGGAATCCCCCCTTCTCTATGTGCACAGTAGTACAGACAGAGCACGTCCATTCTGAAGGGAGTTAATCACAGGATCAGAAAACAAGGGGTTCATCTGGAGATGGACGGCCTGAGAGGGGGAGCAGGGGGCAGGACTCAGAGGGAAAGAGGGGAGGCCTCGTAGAAGTAGGTGGCACGAGGCTGCTCTAGTGCAGGTGTGGAACCTTGGAGGGTGTCAGATCTCACCTGCGGAGGCCACGGCTCCCCCCAACTACTCAGGAGAAAGGGCAGGCAGGTGCCTCAGGGCATCCTGAGCCTGGCCAGAGTCCTGCCCCGCTGAGTGTGGCCACCTGTGTGTCAGGCTCCATCCCTCCTCGGGCCAGCATGTCTGGATACTCCTGGAGTTGTGGCCACAGCTCAGGCTGGGCAGAACCAGAAGGGCCCTGGAGCTTACCTGACATTCTAAAAGGCATGAAGATCTTCTCATTGGTGTCCGGATGTAGAATCGCCTGGCGAGAGCCGGGGACAGAGCGCAGGGGGCAGTGGGGGAGGGGAGAGAAGAGAGGGAGGAGGAGGAGGGGCAGCAGAGTGTTAGGAGCGGAAGGAGGGAAGAGGACAGCTCCCCTCAGAAGACTCAGATTCGGGGCTGTGTGCTGCCTTCTAGTGGGTGGGTGCTTTCCAGCACTCAGGGATGGAGACAGCCACAGCGTAGCCCTGAGCGACACCCGCCTGCTGACCAATCCTCACGCCCCTGGGGCCGAGGCCACGTCTACCCACAGGCCTCTCTCCCCCTGCCTGGCTCATAAGCAAGACTTTGTGGATGAAGCTAGTCTTTCCAGGAACTCACAGCGCCCCGGGAAAAGGCCAGCCTGACCTGAGCTCCAGGCCTAGAAGCTCATGTCGTCAGGTGCCAGGGCAGAAGGAGGAGGTGAGGTGACCAGGGGCAAACTGGAGGGGAAAGAAAGGCCGGGACACAATAGCACAGGAGGAGGGGCTTCCTCTGAATCCCTGGGACAGGGTGGGCGGGCTCCAAGAAAGAACAGAGAAGAAGAGAAAAAGAATCCCAAACTGGATTACCTGCTTGATTTTCTGTGCACTCCAGAGCTAGAAAGAGAGAGGAATAAAAATTAAAAGGAAGTTGGGCCATGGCGGCACAAGTCTAAAATCCCAGCTATGGGGAAACAGAGGCAGGAGGATTGCAGGTTCAAGACCAGCCTCACCAACTTAGCGAGACACTGTTTCAAAACAAGAAAATAAAAAAGGGGGACTGGAGTTGTAGCCCGGAGGTAGAATGCCCCTGGGTTCAATCCCCAGTACCAAATAAATAAATAAATAAAAAGTAAGTAAATAAACAAATAAAAATAGGGCTGGAGATAGAGCTCACAGGTAGAATGCCCCTGGGTTCAATGCCCAGCACCGCATCACACACACACACACACACACACACACACACACACACACACACACACGATAGGGAAATAGAGAAGAAACAACTGCAGAATCACTGTGAGCAGAGGTGAGAACATTAGAGCAAAGAAGGCAAAAAGTGATAAAAGGCTGGCTCCTTCCTCTCTGCCCAGAAAGTGCCTTCCTGAAGGCATCCCCAAGTCCAGGCTCTGTCCCAGGTGCCACCCAGGCCCTGGCAGGACTCCTGACACCCATGCCCTCCGCCCAATCATAATCTTCCATTTCCAGGTCCCCTCACCTCTGGATTCGCAATTCAGCCTCTGGGAGGCAGGAACTTGCCTTTCAGCACTATCTCCTGGCACCTCCCACAGCGCCTGACACACAGTAGGTGCTCAGTAACTGTGTGGGGAAGGAATGTTATCCTCTAAAATAGAAGTATACCGGAGACTCAGCCGGGCGTAGTGGTGCACGCTTGTAATCCCAGTACTTGGGAGGCTGAGACAGGAGGATCCAGGTTCGCGGCCAGCCTCAGCTACTTAGTGAGGCCCTCCGCAACTTTGTGAGACCCCATTTCAAAATAAAGAATAAAAAAATAGGGCTGGGGGTGTAGCTCGGAGGTAGAATGCCCCTGGGTTCAATCCCCAGTACCGAAAAAAAAAAAAAAAAAGTATACCCTAGACTCAACAACTGGCTTTCACTGAAGTTTGGTGGAGCAGCGCACGGGGCTCTCCTTTTCCTCCGAACCCTAAATAAAAGCATTGCGAAGGAACAAGGCAGCGTAAAGCCTCCGCTGGGGAGGAAGGGACACCGCAGCAGGTGGGAGATGCAGTTTTGGAGAGCGAAGAACTGACAAGGACCGGTCAACAGCGCGCAGAGCGCCCACAGCCCTAGCTCAGTGAGAAGCCACCAAAAAGGTGCGCCTGGAGGGCCAGAGAGCAGGGAGACCCCGAGCTCGGGAGATGGAGGCTCATTCTCCAGAGAAGTGTGAACAGAGCAGCCCAGATGTGGGGTCACAGACAGAGGGGACGAGACGAAGGTCTAAGCACCCCGCACAGTTCTCCACAGGAGCTTGCCCACGTCCAGCCCCAGAACACAGCAGACAGGAGGATGGAGACCCCTTCTCTGGGAAAACAGAAAGGCCCCAGAGAAAGTGCACCGTGAGAGGATCGTGAGGATGAGGCACCGCTGTTGCTGGGAAGGAGGCCCCGTTCTGGGGGGTCTGGTGTTCTGTGGGTGCTGTGTGACTTTCACAATATCTTTTTTTTGGGGGGTACTGGGGACTCAACTCATGGGCATTCTACCTCCAAGCTACACCCCAAGCCCTATTTTATTTTTATTTTGAAACAGGGTCTTGCTAGGTTGATGAGTTTCACTAATTGCTGAGGCTGTCCTCAAACCTGCGATCCTCCTGTCTCAGCCTCCCAAGTACTGGGATTACAGGTGTGCACCATCACACCCAGCTTCACAATATCTTTACCTTAGAATGTGTGTGGTGCGAGTGAAGTTCGACAGGCAGTGGAGCGTGTGCTGGGGTCTGCAGCCTCCACTCACGTGGTCCTGCCTCCTGCCGCTCCCTGCCACCTCGCTGGCTACCCCCTTCCTGGTCCCCACCCAGTGACCACTGACACCTTCCACTGCTCGCAGAGGGTGCAGGGAGGACGGGGTAGGATGAGCAGGTCCCATGCGCTGAAGGGAGGGGAGGGGCTCTGGGCACCTGGGAGGGTTGCACCCCCATATGTACCCCGTTGCCAAGGGAGTATGACATTAAATACCAAATAAAAACCACCTTGCCAGGCGGCAAGAATGGGAGGAAAAAGGGAGGGAGGGAGGAAGGGGAGGAGAAGAGAAGGAGGATGGGACTGGACGGAAGGAGGGAAGGGGAGACCCCACAGAAAAGAAGGAAAAGCTTTTTTCTGCTTTTTGAAGAAGGATCTTGCATTTTCATTTTGCACTGAGTCCTGAAAATGATATAGTTGGCTCTGCCTATAAATAAATTGATATTTGGAGGACCTAAATGAAAAAGATCCTTGCTAAGTGAGTCTACACATGCATACATAGAAAAGGAATTCTGAGGAAATGAAACAACATAGAAACTGAAGAAAACTTTAAAAGCACTAGAGCACCTCCAGAGAGCCAGGCGGCAAAGAGGATCAGGGTGCGATGAGGGCGGGGCAGTCTCCGCACTGCTGCTTACAGGATGTGGGCCTCTGGGCAAGCTATTTTGCCTTTGTGCCTCAGTTTCTACATGAGTAAAATGGGTTGTTACAGGGCTAGGGCAGAGACAGTGTGTGGTGCCCTGGCAGCTTGCTTTTCCTTGGGGGTGCAGAGCTACCCCGGTACTTCCTAGGCTCCCCTGCAGTCAGTGAGCTCCTGGGACGGGGAGCTGGCTAGCGTGTTGAGGGTGGAAATGATGATCATCAATTCGCCTGTCCCGACGCCTCCCTTGAAGGAGCCAGTGGAGGACAGGGGGCCCTAGAAGATGCTAAAGTCATGAAGTAAAAGAACCTGATCCCCAAACATCAGCATGTGCCATGTCCCTGAGTTGCGCTGGATTCAGATATGAGTGAGGAACAGACCTGACTGTGGTAAATCCCTACAATCTGGGGCCTATTTGTCACAGCACTTGGCTTAACCTGACACAGAGGGTTCAATGACATATACATATATAAAATACTTGACTCATAGATTTGACTCAGCCTGGTTGCCTAAAACAGAAGGGAAGCAATTGAAACGAGCAGTATTTTTAAAGAACGTAATCATCTTCCAAAGCAACTTCATGTCTATTGTCTTCCTCCCACAGCAGACCTGTGAGGTGGGGAGGTTCTTTTCAGACAGGGTAACTCATCTCAGAGACACTAAGCATCTTAGCCAGCATTCCCGGGGCCGGTGGCAGGATGGAGACAGGGCCCCAGGCCTGCTGGCCTCTACGCTGGGGCCTTCCTGCTCTGAACAGACCCTCTGAAGAGAACCAATCAATGTCTGAGGTTGGCTAGGGTGACCATCAGGCCGGAAGCTAGATAGCAGGGACTGGTGGCACCATCCTGAGTCCCAGAGCAGACGTTGCTGCCAGCACCTCGGTCCTCACCTCCCACCAACATCCAGCAAAAGAGCACCGCACTCGTGGGCCAGGGCTGCACCTGTATCCCTCAGATGCAAGGACCGCCTCCTCTACCTCCACCCAGACAGAGGCAGGGCATCAAGCAGATGCCGGCTCAGTGGCAAAGGCGGGAGTGTGGCCAAGTGGCAGCACAGGTCCCCCAGCCCACACATGTCACCACCCAGATGACAGCAGGCCAGTGCCACAGATGAAGGCAGTGGTGAAGCTTCTGTCACAGCTCTTGGCTTTTCTATCTTGCCGAGCATTTTCCCTTCTGTGAATTATTTGACTTTCCTATTTAGAAACCTGTTTGCACAACACAGGTGAGAAAACTGAAGCTGAGAGCCAGGCCTGAGCTCTTAGAGGCAGAGACAGACGTCAGCTCAGGACCTCGGACTGTTCATCCTCATCGAGTGAACACGTGCTCTGTCAGACGGTCTTCTCGGGGCCTTGCGCCTCTAAACTGGTTTACTCCCCTCAACAGCCCTAGGATGTTGGGACTAGTGTACCTCCCACTTTACAGTTGTGGAACTGAAGCACAGAAAGGGTAAGTGACTTGCCCAAAGTCACACAGCAATGCGGGGATTTGAACTCAAGCAGTCTGGCTCCAAGTCCCCACCCTTAACTTCTAAATGCCACACCAGCACTGCACGCTGTTCTGTCCTTTGGCCATGTCATAGATCTGGTATCTTTTCATATCAGTGCATGGAGAGCAGCCTTATTCTTCCTAACCTTGAGTGAGTAGATCATAAACTGCCCTGGACTGGGGACGGAGCTCAGTGGTAGAGCACTTGCCCGGCATGCAGGAGGCCCGTGGTTTGGTCCCTAACATTGCAAAAAAAATTATTAAAATAAACTTTCCCCTAATGGTGGACTTTTAGACTACTTCCCATCTTCTCTCTCTCTCTCTCTCTCTCTCTCTCTCTCTCTCTCTCTCTCTCTGTGTGTGTTGTGGTAAAGTACACATAACATAAAACTTACCACCTTAACCACGTTTCCGTGGACAGCTCTGTGGCAGTAAGAACATCCACACTGTTGTGCAACGATTGTCCTCGGCATCTCCAGGACCTTTGTGTCTTCCCAGCAGAAACTCTGTACCCACTAGACACGGCTCCCCAGCCCACCTCCCGAGCTCCTGGCGACCACTGTTCTATTTTCTGTCTCTATGAATTTGTCTATATTAGGTATCTCATATGAGTAGAATCATACAAGATTTTTTTGTGTGACTCTCATATCTTTTGTCAGAGCTATTATAAACCATGCTCCATGCTTCGCTGGAGTTATCATTATTATATCATAAGCATTTAAAGAAAAGAGATAAATTATAGAGATGATTCTGGCACGATACAGAAGAGACGGGTGGTTTCTGTAAGGGAAGGAAAGTGAGCGATGGGGGGGACAGGGAAAGAGAGACTTCTTTTTTCATTCTCTGTTCTTTATATACTTCTAGAATTCTCTATCTTGTTCATATATTACCTACTCAAAAATAATAGTAATTATAATAATTTTTTTGTGGTACTGAGGATTGAACCCAGGGGTATACTACCACCAAGCTATACCCGCAGTCCCCCCTTTTTGTAGCACTGGAGATTGAACCCAGGGGTATTCTGCCTTTGAGCTACACCCCCAGTCCTATTATTATTGTTGTTGTTGTTATTATATTATTATTATTATTTTGAAACAGGGTCTCACTAAGTTGCGGAGGGCCTTATTTAGCGAAGCCCTCCGCAACTTAGTGAGACCCTGTTTCAAAATAAAAAATAGGGCTGAGGGTGTAGCTCGGAGGTAGAATGCCCCTGGGTTCATTCCCCAGTACTCAAAAAACAATAATTGAGGCTGGCCACGAACCTACGATCCTCCTGTCTCAGCCTCCCAACTACTGGGATTACAAGCGTGTGTCACCACGCCTGGCTCACCCTCAGCCCTTTAAAATTTTTTTTTTTTATTTTGAAACAGGATCTCACTAAGTTGCTGAGAGGCTCTCTAAGTTACTGAGGCTGGTCTTGAACCCATGATTCTCCTATTTCAGCCTCCCAACTACTGGGATTTCAGGCATGTACCACCACATCTGGCTCAAAAACAATTGTTAAAAAAATTGAAGATAAGGGATAGGGATGTAGCCTAACGATAGAGAGCACTTGCCTAGCATGTGCAAGGCTCTGGGTTCCATCCCCAGCACTAAAAAATAAACAAATACAGGTAACCACTAGAAAAATAGAAATAGGGAACACAATATCCAAGCCCCTTATTGATGCCCATGCCATAGACCATTAACTGTCCAACTAAATCTAAGCCCTCTTCCTCCATAGTCACAGAACACTAGCTGGCAGGTGGCTGACCCGCTACCTACATTTCCCAGCCTCCTTTGCAGTTAGGCTTATCCAGGTGACTGAGCCCTCAGTGGCATCAGAGGGGAAGCAAGATGTGCCTATTTCAAGCCAGTGCCTCCCCCTCCATGCTTTCTGTCCCCTCCTGTGTGCCAAAGCAAGGATGTGGCTGCAGTCTGGCCATGCAGACAGGACAATGCCCAAGGAGATGGTAGAGAAGCAGAATAGAAGGAGCCCAGGTACCTGTGTGAGACCGTGGAGCAGAGTCGCTCGCCCACCTGGAACTTGAACTGATACACAGGGTGGGAATGAGCTTCTGTCTTATTTGAGCTGGTGCGTTTGGGGGTATTTTCCTTACAGTGGCTAGGAGAACTCTAACCACTCTAGGGTTATGTGAAACGGTGTCCCATGATGTTGGGGAAGGCTTCCCAGGGAAGAGGAAGGGGTGGAAGCTAAGTTGGTCTTCGAGGCTCTTCCTGTGGCATCTGCAGTGTACCAACCTCAGGAGGGTTTGGAGAGAGGTGGGAGGAGCATCTCTATTTTTAATGAAAATTCCTAGTCGTGACCTGATCTTGTTTGGGCTCATCCCTGCTCCATGCTGCAGTGACAACAGTCACTTTGGCCCCAGCTCAGCCACTAACTTGCCTGGTCTTCCTGTGCAGGTCACCTCACACCTTAGACTTGCATGGTTTTTAAAATAAATCAGCCGGTGGTGGCGCACGCTTGTAATCCCAGTACTTGGGAAGCTGAGACAGGAGGATCACAGGTTCAAAGACAGCCTCAGCAAGTAGTGAGACTCATCAACCAAGCGAGACCCTGTTTCCAAATAAGAAATAAAAAAATCGGGCTGGGCACCAATAAATGAACATAAAAAGTTAATTAAAAAAATCGGGCTGGGGGTGTAGCTCGAAGGTAGAATGCCTCTGGGTTCAATCCCCAGTACCAATAAATAAATAAATAAATAAATAAATAAATAAATAAATAAATCAGGCAGGAGTGGAAGCAAGTCTCTCCAAGGGCCTGTCCTGGCCAGCAGTCTACAATACCAGGTCCAGCTTCACCAGGTTAGGGACTCAGGTCTGACTCCTTGGGTTAGGGTTTTTCCCTGTGACCTGCTAGACCCATGAGTTAAATACTAGATGCAGAAATGGTGGCAGGTACTGACCACAAGCCAAAAATTGGTTGCTAGCTTGAAGTTTCACGAGCCCATCCTGCAAACAGGTCATAGGGGAGGATCATTAAAATTCCTTTACAGCCTGGGACATAAAGCACTGCATGGGAGGCCGGCTGAGACGCAGTGGATGGGCGTCCACACTGAGAATCCAGGCCGGGGAGCTCCCCCACCATACTCCTGTGTCTTCCCCGCAGCCCACTGAACCATCTCCACCTCTAACTATAATCCTAGTTGTGACCTGATCTCATCTGGGCTCAGCCCAGCACCTAGCTCCCTCAGTGCCTTTGGCCAAACATAAAAGTATGCAGCCCTGACCTCTTGGGCTCCAGTGACAAACCAGTGTGGATATGAGACTTTGGCCTTTGCTCCATGTTCTCGGCTTGGGCAGTGAGGCTAGAGGGTGTGTGGAGAAGCAGCCTGGGTGGCTGGGAAAATGCAGAAGTTTGCTGCTTTCAGAAGCAGCCAGGTCTCAGCCAAGCTGCCCTCTGAACCTGTCTGAATCTCAGTGTGAAGACCGAGGGGCAGGGGTGGGTGCCCCGCACTTCTAGGAGAGCAGGACAGAACCCAGCACCCAGGACAGACTGCCCAGGCCCCACCCCCAGTCTGGCTCGCTCTGCTTCCCCTCTGCCTCCTTCCAAGCTGCTTCTCCAAACCTCCGAAGGCAGCAAAGACAGAGCCTATTTAAAACAACCTCCAGAAGGTAATTAAAGAGAGCCTGAAGGGGATCCTTCTGTAAGGCAAAGGATGCCTCCATCAAACAAACAAAAAAAAACTTCCTAATTTATCAGTTGGGCCAATTGCATGATACCTCATCATTAATTTTGTTGCCATGGTAACTCCCAGGTAGTATGTACCTATGCAAGCCTGTGTGGGGTGAGCTTAACCCCCCAATTCTGAAAAGACATGGAAGAAAAGAGCCCCTCGCCTGCCTCTGCAGCAGAGCACGCCACTCCTTATCCGCGCAGCTTCTCCCCAGAGTTGAACCCAGGTCTGAAGCCCGATCCCCCACTTGCTGGCCATGGGGTTTGGAGCAGTTTACTTCATCTTTCTAAGTCTCTACTTCCTTATTGGTCATGTGAAGATAGGGATATTTACTTTCAAGGTTATTGTCAAAATTAATAATTGATTTATTTTGTGAACAAATATTTATTGAGGAACACTGACTATGTGCTGAGCACTGCTGTAGGTGCCAAGGATACATCCATGGGTCAAAAACAGACGAAGAGCTCCGTGGAGCTCACAGGCTAGGGGATAGGAAACAAGCAATAAAAATAACAAAAGATAAATTCTCTGATATGTTAGAAGGATAAGTGCTTCAGGGAGCAAGGGAAAGTAGAATGGGTAAGAGGACAGGAGTGTGTGGTGGCAGCGAAGGTTACAACAGTGAGGTGGTGGTGGGGTCTCTGAGGTGACACTGGAGAGATTCTCAAAGGGGAGAGTGAGCCCAGCAGATCTGGGTGGGAGGAGATTGTTCTGGCAGAGAGAACAGCCAATGCCAAGGCCCTGAGACAGAAGCGAGCCTGCTAGGGGTGTTCCAGGGACGGCAGGGAAGCCATTGTGACCGGAGTGGACTGAATAAGAGGAGCGTGGTAGGAGACACAGTCAGAGAGGAAGGAGGACTTTGCGTGCCATGCCAAGGACTGTGACTTTTACTCTGTGTGGACAAGGGGGACACTACAGAGTTTCTCCTAGAACAGTAGTTCTTACCTGGGGATGATGCTAGATGCAGATGTCTAGAGGTGTTCTGAGTTGTCCTGCCTGGGGAAGGAGTGCTATTGGAACCCTCGGGCGCAGAGGGCAGCCCCCATAGCAGAGAGCTACTGAGCTCTAAATGCCAACAGTGCAGAGGAACCAGCCATGAGATGACCACCTGGGAGGCCACCGCAGTGACCCAGCCCAGAGATGTGTTCACAGCACCTGCTGTGACACCTTGCACAGCACACACGTTGCCTTGACTAAGACAGATCACTGTGCTAATAATGAGGGTCAAACTGGGGCTGACCCAGAGGGGCGGGGTGCTTGTCAGGATCCCCAGAGCCCAAAGCGAGGAGTCCAGGGGACACTAGGGAATCCACCAACCTCCCTCCAGACAGCTTCTGACAAACCTGCTGACACCCGCAGAAGATTTGAGGTGCAAGTACTTTCAAACCTCTGGGAATGACTCTATTTTCAGCAGAGCCCAAACACAGCTGACCCCATTTCCTCTCTGCAGAGGAGGAGACTCAGTATCTCTTACATCCCAGCTGCCCTCTCTCCTTGGCAGGCTGCAGACAGACACCATGCTGCCCGTGGGCCCTGGGCTGCCGATGTGCTACGCTGGTGCACAGCAGGCACTTAAGGAAGGCTGGCTGGTGCCCCACCTCGGGGGATGTAGAGTGATGGCGGAGCCCCCACTCAGGGACCTATGGGGCTCCAGGAGACCGGCACGCTGCACTCTGATGGCCCCAGTGGCTTCCGGGCTGGTTTCTGTAACTGCGCTTCCTCTTCCCAGCCCACCCTGACAGCGCCTCCAGGCTGACCCTACCACCAAACCACCTCCACACCACTCCCTTGCTCCAGCGCTTTCAGCAACTTCCTCTTGCCCCAGGCAACTCGTCCAGCATCTCTACCTGGTTTCCAAAGACTTTCACAATCTGGCCTGTAACTTCCCAACTTCCTCTCATCTCTTCCTGCAATCTCATCTCTCTCATCTCTCGGTCTCTGTATCTCCATCTCTCGGTCTCTGTCCCTCTCTCTCCATATGTCTCTCCACTCCATTCTACTTCTCAGCTTTTGTCTGTGACTTATAAGGACTGTCCCCCCCACTGGATCTAACAGGTCCAGAGTCAGATCCCTGTCTCACCACTTACTGGCTATGGCTATATCACTTCTCCGAGATTCAGTTTGCTCACTTATAAAATGGAGTTGAGCCGGACGTGGTGGCACACGCTTGTAATCCCAGTACTTGCGAGGCTGAGACCGGAGGATCCGGGTTTGCGGCCAGCCTCAGCTACTTAGTGAGGCCCTCCGCAACTTAGTGAGAGCCTGTTTCAAAATAAAGGATAAGCCGGGTGTGGTGGCGCACGCTTGTAATCCCAGTACTTTGGGAAGTGGAGACCGGAAGATCTGGGTTCGCGGCCAGCCTCAGCCCTCTCTCTCTCTCTCTCTCTCTCTCTCTCTCCCTGTCTCTCTCTCTCTCTACCTAGTGAGGCCCTCCGCAACTTCGTGAGACCCAGTTTCAAAATAAAGTATAAAAAAATAGGGCCGGGGGTGTAGCTTGGAGGTAGAACGCCCCTGGATTCAATCCCCAGTACCACAAAAAATAAATAAATAAATAAATAAATAAATAAATAAATAAATAAAATAAAGGATAAAAAATGGGGCTGGGGGTATAGCTTGGAGGTAGAATGCCCCTGGGTTTAATACCCAGTACCACAAATAAAATAAAATAGAGTTGATAGAGGCAGGAAACTAAGTAGGTTTCCATGAAGATTAATTGAGACAACACGTGTAAAGTCTAGTTCTCAGTGCGGTGCCTGGCACTTGTAAGAACACGGTGAGTGGTGGTTCACCGTGGCAGGGGTCTTCCATATTAACCCCACCCATCTCCATCCATGCCAAACCACCACAACGAAGCCCCAACATCCGCAAGTGCAGAAACCAGCGTCAGCATCCACAAACCTTGCTGTCTGTGCCTGTGATTGCATTTTTGCTCGACTGTTGCTTTATTGCTTAACTGAGGGCTACAGTCCTTGTTAGGGTTCCTAGCACATCAAAGGTCTACCTGCTAAACCCAAAGGATAAATTATACTTATTTTTATTTCATCCTTGGGACTTCTTATCCATTGGTGTAGCTACTGTTTAGCAAGATAACAGTCTTAGGAGGAGATATCAGCCACTTGTGAACAGAAGACCACAGGAGGCCATCGGGAGGGAACGTGCTCCCAGCACACTTGCACTCTTTATCTTTTCTTTATCTCCCACCCACTGGTGAGATGCTGTAACTGGAGGGCACCAAGCTGGGCAGTGAGGAGCACACACAAGGTACCCAGCACTGCGCGTGACATCAGGACAGGCCTGCAGGCACCAGGACCCGGCCTCAGGAGTCTGAGCCATGCACCTGCCAGAGAAGACAATGGAACCAGCACAGAGCAGGCGCAGGTGAAGTCACTGTCCACTCTGGGCTTCTTCAGGTGGCACAGATATGACCCTTGGGCAAGGCTAGCCTGGGCCAGGAACTGGGGCTGTCCTTAACTGCAGATCACTGAGGCATCCCCAAGCCCAGAGCTGACGTGTCATCACTACCCCCTCTGTTCCTGTGTCTGTGAAGGCCGTGTGTGTGTGTGTGGTGTGTGTGTGTGACTTTGTTGACTGTGGCTCAGGGGGGGAAGCACCATGAAAGCCCAATCCCTTGAGTTTGGGGGAGCCCCGATGATAGGGGTGGGGAGGGAGGAAGAGGAACTGCTTCCAGGGGCCATAGCGGCAGGCTCACACCTAGGAAACTGTGCTTTCCGGCCACCAGATGGACTCTGCAGGCATCACCAACAAGCCAGATCGGAGGCACAGCTAATGCCAAGCCGCCCCCCAGGCCCCTCCCGCTCCCTGGAGACACATGGGGGCTTTCAGGACAGGAGACAAAGGAGGCCGGGAAACAGGACAGGCCGCTTTAAACTACTGAAGGGAGCAGAGAGGGGCGATGTGGCCTCATTCCCCAAACTCTGGGAGCTGAAAGGTACCAAGAAGCCAAGCTCAGCAAGAATGGGCAGACAGGGGCTTGGGCTGGGAGTGGACACAGGGTCAGGAAGGGCACCCCCTTGACAGAAGAACATTGGAGGGTCTGGGGACTCCTTCAGGCCAGAGGGGGCTGTGGTATCAGGTCAGGCGATCTGGGTTCTTCAGTGTCTCCAGCCAGAGAGGAGTCCTGCTGCTCCGTGTGAGACCGCAGCATACAGTGCAAATGCTTGAGAGGGGCCCTGCATGACTGGCCACTGCTGCGAGCCTGGTCACCTCAGGGCCCTGCACAAGGGCATCTGGACAGGGTGCTGCGTCCCTTTGTGTATCCAGCCTCCCTTCACCTTCCCGTGCTGCTGCCTAGAACATTCCCCTTCACTCCCTCTGCAGGGGCTTGCTCTCTCTACCTCCAGCAAGTGTGCTTCCTTTTCTTTTGTTTCTTTTTCAATACTGGGGATTGAACTCAGAGGCATTCTACCTCCAACCCTCTGCCCTATTTTATTTTTAATTTTGAAACGGGATCTCACTAAGTTGCCAAGGCTGGCCTCAAACCTGAGATCCTCCTATCTCAGCCTCCCAAGTACTGGGATTAACAGTGTGCTTTCTTGCTTGGGCCACTCTCACCCTGAGCCCCTCTTCTCATCCCTCAGATCTCAAGTGAGGCACCCCTTCTTGACACTGTTTCCTGCTCTCTCTCTCTCATGGTAGTAGGTGTCTTCACTCTCATTAGCACTTGGAGGGGGGTGGGATGAGTCAAGAACCTCATCCAGCTTCCTCCTTGTTCTATCCCCCAGGCCCTAGCCCCACATGTGGATGGTACTGATGGAATAGAAGAGAAAAAAAAAGGTAAGAAAATCTGAGAATCAGCCCAAGATGTCCAATACTTGAGAAATAGGAGTTTAAGAACGAGAAGAAATTATCAAAGAAACAGTATATAAATTCTTGCCAGAACTGAAAGACAGGAGTCTTCAGATTGAGAGGGGTCGCCAAGAATCCAGAACAATGAATTTTATAAGAGAGAGCACTGAGAAACTTCATAAATATGTTTTATAGGAAAAGAAAAGATCATAAATATTTCTATAAAACGAAAACAGGCCTCCTGCAAAGAATGAGGAATAAAATGACATCAGATTTTTCAACAGCTACATTGGAAGCCAGAAGAAAACAGAGCAGTGGCCTTCAAAAGTCTGAAGAAAAATGATTGTCAACCTAGAATTTTCTCCTCAGCCAAACTGTCAATTAAGGCTGAGTGCAGAATTACAATTTTTCAGATATAAAAGGGCTCAAAATGTTCTTCCTATTTACCCTTTTTCAGGAAGCTACCAGAAGAGGTGTACCACCAAAACTGTAGTATATGTCAAGAAAAGAATAAAAAGACCTGGAACTGGTGGGAGGTGGGCTCTAGCAATGAAAATTTCAGGGAAAAAATGGAACTGAAAGACAGGAGTCTTCAAATTGAAAGGAAGAATGAAAAATACTGAATGGCTGTGAGAGGGCACAGTAAGAATTAGAAATGATATCGAGGTTTTCTGCACTATTTGCACTAAAAATGTTTATTTATTATTGATAAATCCTATCATATTTAAGTTCCATAGCTATTCCTCTTATTAGTGATTAAATGCCTATACATGTAATTTTAGCTAGTTTTCAATATTTTATAAAACTACTTAATTTAAATTTGTAGTTTTCATTTGAAGCTCCATCATTTCTTTATCAAGAATGGTGTTGTTTAGCTTATTTTCCTCTCAACTTTTTTTGAAAAACTTTTCAACTGTGGAAAGATCATTATTATTATTTTTCTGTCTTTCTGGATGATAAAACTTTCAAAGGCAATTTATTTTTTAATATTCATAGTGTCAGGAAACACCAAACCTGCCAATGTGCCATCTCAAGTAAGTGACTTTTAATACTTACAATAAATCAAGAATAAACAAAAAAAATGAATAGAGGAAACTATACAAATGGAAAAATGAGGCAAGTATTAACTCCAGATAAAACATAAAGTTGAAAAAGAGAAGAAACCTAATCATGATACAACCAACTTGACTATGCATTAAACATTATTTATATATAACTGCAATAACATGAATACTGAATAATTATTGATCCTTGACCATGACAATTATTTGGGGAGGGGGTGGAGTAGGAGGAAGAGTTGCATTTGTAAGGGTGGATAATAAGAGAGCTGAATCCTCAACTACCATAATAGATAATGCAAAAGAACCAGTTGAGAAATAGCAATAAAGGTTGGCATAGTAGTTTGAAATTCAGATTTCTGTGAAATAGCCCAAAGTAGTTGCTCCTGGGGAACAGGATGGGAATGGGGAGGGATGGGCAGCATACTGTTTTTCCTTACAAGTGTTTCAATACTATGTGACTTTTTAAACATGAACAGGTATTACTTTAAAAAATGTGAAATTAATATTTTAAGATTTTAGATAAAGTTTATGAGCAAAAAGGAAAACATTGCCACATTAACCATCAGACTCTGTAATCATTAAAGTTGTCCTTCCTTTTCCTCCCCACCTGCCTGCATCCACCTCCAACAGAGATACCTGTTCGTTGGTGACCCCTGGGCGCAGGGTCCCATGCTTATAGTCCTCCAGCAGCTGCACAGCCTCTCTGAGCCGTCTCTACAGAGGAAAGAAAACAGACATTGTGGGCATAGGTCCTGGGCTCCTGAAAACCATTCCCAGAGGGACCACATCAGTGACAATACAAGTGGCCCTCTTACGTGTGCAAGGCCTTAGCCTCAGGTCATGGGACACACAAAACAGTGGGAAGGATGCCACCTAAATGTCCTTCGAAAGGGAAATGGCTGAACTGTGAAGGTATTAATGTAATACTCTGAATCATTATTTGACGGTTTAAGAAGTGAAGTCCAGGGCTGGGGATGTAGCTCAAGGGTAGAGCACTTGCCTAGTATGTGCGAGGACTTAGATTTGATCCCTAGCACTGCAAAACAAAACAAAACAAAACAAACGAAAAACAGTGAAGTAGAGCTACATGTGATTCCTGGCCATATCTCCAAGTTATTTTGTTGAGTGAGAAAGCAAATTGCCAGGAATGATGCCATTCATTGTACCAAACAAAACATACTCATACATATGAACCAATGTATTCTATCAGAATATTTATGTGTATAAATGCATCAAAAAGACTTAAAAAGAGACCATCAAACTGGTGACAGGTGGTACTTCAGGGTAGGAGGAAAGGACCCAGGCTTGGCAAGGGGTATCAGGAGGAATTTTAACTTTAATTATAATATTAAAACTTTTATAAGGAAAACATATTTATATAGTACTTTTATAATCTCTTTTCAACATTTTAAAAACACTGGCAGATACACTGTGACCTGACCTCATCTGCCTCTGCAGTGACCTTTTTTTTGTTTTGTATTCTTTTTTTGTGGTACTAGAGATTGAACCCAGTGGCATTCTACCTCTGAGCTACACCCCCAGCCCTATTTTTCTTTTTAAAATGGAGTCTCAAGCCGGGCGTGGTGGCGCACGCTTGTAATCCCAGTAGTTGGGAGGCTGAGACCAGAGGATCCGGGTTCGCAGCCAGCCTCAGCTACTTAGTGAGGCCCTCCGCAACTTCGTGAGACCCTGTCTCAAAATAAAGAATAAAAAATAGGGCTGGGGGTGTAGCTCAGAGATAGAATGCCCTGGCTTCAATCCCAGTACCGCAAAAAAAAAAAAAAAACCCACAATAAAATGGAGTCTCTGCCGGGCGTGGTGGCGCACGCTTGTAATCCCAGTACTTGGGAGGCGGAGACCGGAGGACCCGAGTTCGAGTTAGCGGCCAGCCTCAGCTACTTAGTGAGGCCTCTGCAACTTCGTGAGACCGATTTCAAAATAAAGCATAAAAAAAAATAGGAGCCGGGTGTGGTAGCGCAGGCTTGTAATCCCAGTACTTGGGAGGCTGAGACGGGAGGATCCGGGTTCGCGGCCAGCCTCAGCTACTTAGTGAGGCCCTCCACAACTTAGTGAGACCCAGTTTCAAAATAAACGATAATAAATAGGGCCGGGGGTGTAGCTCGGAGGTAGAACGCCCCTGGGTTCAATCCCCGTACCTCAAAAAAATAAATAAATAAATAAAATAAAATAAAATAAAATAGGGCTGGGAGTGGAGCTCGAAGGCAGAATGCCCCTGGGTTCAATCCCCGGTACCACCAAAAATAAAGTAAATAAAATAAAATAAAATAATAAAATAAAAAAAATAAAATAATAATCCCAGTACTTTGGGAGGCAGAGACCAGAGGATCCGGGTTCGCGGCCAGCCTCAGCTTGTGCATGCGCGCGTGCATGCTCTCTCTCTCTCTCTCTCTCTCTCTCTCTCTCCCTCTCTCTCTCTGTCTCTCTCTCTCTCTCTCCTTAGTGAGGCCCTCTGCAACTTCGTGAGACCCGGTCTCAAAATAAAGTATAAAAAAAAAATAGGGCCGGGGGCGTAGCGCAGAGGTAGAACGCCCCTGCGTTCAATCCCTGGTACCGCAAAAAAAATAATAATAATAAAATAAATTAAATAAAATAATAAATTAAATAAAATAATAAAAAATAAAATAAAATAATAAAATTAAATAAAATAATAAAATTAAATTAAATTAAATTTAAAAATAAAATAAAATAATAAAATAAACTAAACTAAACTAAAATAATAAAATAAAATAGTCTCACTAAGTTGCTGAGGGCCTCACTAAGTTGCTGAGGTTGCCCTTGAACCTCTGATCCTCCTGTCTCAGTCTTGCAAGTTCTGAGATTGCAGGCATACACCACCACACCCCGGTTTCTGCAGTGACCTTTTCCAAATAGAGTCACATTTCAAGATAATAGTGGTAAGGATTTCAACATTGGAATTTTGAGGGGACACAGTTCAACCCAACACTCCAGATAATCCTGTGAGGCTTCAGTCTTGATTCAGATGAGCCAATACAAGCTCGAGTTAGCTTGCTGACCAATTCCATCGAAGGTAGGATTCACACCAGCACGTCTGCATTCCCAGCCAGCCTCCTCTGCATGAAAGAATCTTGGTTGGTAACCTTTAAAGTTCAGTGCCTGGGGTTCTGGTCAATGTTGGTGATTAACCATTGTTCATGAAGCTTCCAGAATAAAAAGCATGGTCTTGTCCTGGAAGACTAGCTATGTCAGCCAGGCTAGGGTTCTGTAATCTCTGTATGTCAGATCCCTCGACAACAAGGCTGGCTAAACAGACACCAGGTGCCGGGGCTCCCTGTCACCATGCAGTTTTCACATCAAGAAGTGCCTAGCCCAAACCCAATAAAAGGGTTATAAGATTTTACAACTAAATTCTATTTTTGAGTAGACACACCTATATACCTAGGAATAATAAATATAAAAATGCAATAAAACCATTAATTCATACCTTGAACAAGAAATAAACTGTTGAGGGTCTTAGTTTCCTTTCTTTTCTTTTTTTCTTTTTTTTTTGTGGTACTAGGGATTGAACTCAGGGGCATTCTACCTCTGAGCAACACCTCCACCCCTATTTTATTTTTTATTTTGAAACAGGGTCTCACTAAGTTGTGTAGGGCCTCGTTAAGTTGCTGAGGCTGGCTGCAAACCTGAGATCCTCCTGTCTCAGCCTCCCAAGTACTGAGATTACAAGCATGTGCTACCATGCCCAGCTTCTTAATTTCTTAAAAAACAAAAACAAAAAAACTGGCAGAAATTTACCTACTGGAGTGCCTATGGCTAAATAATTGACAGAGAGAGGGAAAAAAAGAGAGTTCATCTGGGTATGGTGGTGCACGCCTGTAATTCTGGCTACCTGGAAGGCTGAGTTAGGAGGATCACAAGTTTAAGGCCAGTCTGAGCAACTTAGTGAGACTCTGGCTCAAAATAAAATAAGACAGGTGTGGTGGTACATTCACAGTACTTGAGAGGCTGAGACAGGATGATTACAGGTTTGAGGCCAGCCTTAGCAACTTAGCAAGGCCCTTTACAACTTAGCAAGAACCTGTTTCAAAATAAAATAGGAGCTAGATGTGGTGGCACACGCTTGTAACCCCAGTACTTGGGAGGCTGAGACAGGAGGATCCCAAGTTTGCGGCCAGCCTCAGCTACTTAATGAGGCCCTCTGCAACTTAGTGAAACCCTGTTACAAAATAAAGAATAAAAAATAGGTGTGGGGGTGTAGCTCAGAGGTAGAATACCCCTGGGTTCAATACCCCAGTACTGCAAAAAAATAATAATAATAAAATAAAATAAAATAGGGCTGGGGATGTAGCTCAGAGGTAGAATGCCCCTGGGTTCAATCCCTAGTACCACAAAAATAAGTAAATAAAAAATAAATAAAAAAATAAATGGACTGGGTATGTAGCTCAATTGCAGAGTGCTTGCCTAGTATGCATAAGGCCCTGGGTTCTATCCCCAGAAGCATAAAAAAAGTAGGGTTGACTTGTCTGATTTTTTAAATCCTGAAAACTACAGAGATGGCAATAGCGATAGAAGGTAGACCTTGTCCACTGAAAGACTTGTGCAAGAAAGTTCATAGCAGCACTATTCACATAGCCCCAAACTGCAAATAACTAATAGGAGAACAGATAAGTAAATTATAGAATATGCACACGATGAAATAGTAAGCAGTAATTTAAAAAGTAAACTATGAATACATGTTACAATGTGAATGAATCTCACAGACACAATGTGGCAGAACATATCTTTCAAAGTGGCCACCTCAATATCCCATCTGCCATGGTCTTCTAGAACCTTCCAACATCCCCATCCTGAGGTGAAGTCTATTTCCCCTACCCTTGATCCTGGGCACGCTTTGTGACTGCTGAACAAGTAGAGAATGGAGAAGTAGATCATACGAATGCCCACACTTCACCGTGTTCTCAGGAGGGTCACGCTCTTAGAACTCAGGTCCCATGCTGTCAGAAAACCCAGGCGGCTTAGGAAAGATCCAGGTGCACAGGAAGTAGATCCTGGTGCACAATTCCAACCAAGCCACCAGCAGAACCCAGCACCCGTTCGCCCACCATGCACGTGAGCCACTGTGAGATGGACCTTCTACTCCCTCCCCGACAAGCTGCCCTAGCCAACACTGCATGAAACAAAGACAAACCACCCCTCTGAGCCACCCCCAGATGAAAAAGCAGTAAGCAGAATAATTGACTGTTGTTATTTGTTGTTTTAAGCCACTAAATTTTGGGGTGATTTGTTACATAGCAATAGAAGGCCAATGTAGACTGGGCGTGGTGACACATGCCCATAATTCTAGTACTTGGGAGGCGGAGACAGGCGGATCGCAGGTTCGAGGACAGCCTCAGACTCTCACTAACCTAGCCAGACCCTAATTCAATATAAAAATAAAATAGGGCTGGGGGTGTAGCTCAGATGTAGAATGCCCCTGGATTCCATCCCCAGTACCAAATAAATAAATAAATAAATAAATAAATAAATAAATAAATGGGTGAGGTGTAGCGCAGAGGTAGAATGCCCCTGGGTTCAATCCCCAGTACCACAAAAAGAAAAGAAAAGGAAAGAAAAGAAAAGAAAAGAAAGCCAATGCACAATAAGGGAAAAGAGACACAAATAATTACACATAAAGTTCAAAAACATGCAAAACTAAATCTATGGTGGTAGAAGTCATGATACCTTTACACTTGGTAGGGGGCACTGGCTGGGAAAAAAAGAAACTTTGGGATGATGGAAATGTTTGCCATCTTGATCTGTGTGGTGGTTATAGGGTATAAACAGATGTAAAAATTCATCAAGCCATAGGCTTAGGAGTCATGTATTTTGATGTATATATGGTATACCTCAAAAATTAACAATAAACAGACAATAGCGATAGAAGGCAGTTTATGTCGAGGTCCTGATGAGGGACAGACATCAGGATGGTCAGTGTGGGGTAAGAAACTCGCTGAAGCCACCTTGTTCTCCTTTACCTGTGGGACAAGGCTGGCTAGGGAGGGGGGTATAGAGACCTTGACACAAGCTCTTGGGCAAAGGAAGCAGGCAGCACAGGAGGGGCACCCAGTGGGCAGGAAGGGCACCCAGAGGGCAGGAGGGGCTGCTGAGCTGGGGGGGGGGGATAGTCCCTGCTGTGCTGCAGCAGCAGGAATAACTGCCAACCCAGATGAAGTAGCCAGGGCTCCTGGCCTGTGCAGCACCTGTGACCAGTGGGGTCCAACCCAGGCCTGGCCCACAGCAGAACTGCAAGCAAGCAGGCCACCAGGAAAGCTTTTCTTACTTGGAATGGCCCAAAGGCTGAAAAGTATTGTCTGTTCCCTTTCAGATGTATGGATGTCAGTTCTCAGATTCCCGAGAGTCCCTTCCTGGAATCTGTTCATTTCCAAAGTAGAGATAGCTTTGCAGTTGTTGGGTTTTTGTTTGGTTTGGTTTCTCTCTTTTCCCCAATTATATAAGCAATTTGTGTTGTTTAGAGAAAATGTCAGAAAAAAATAAGAAAGCACAAAAAAATAATTGCAAATTACCTGTACACCTACCACGGAGATAACCATTGCAAAGGTGAGGTTGATTTTCCTTCTACACTTAATACATCTACTTGTCAGCAAAATTGGATCGTGTTGATTGCTTTAATTTGCTTAAAGTAACACAAATACTTAAGTGGGCCACTTAGCATTTGAACCCAGAGTTTAGCCAGACCCTTGCTCTGCACACCCTCCCCCACTTCCAACACCCCCAAAGTCTCCTGGTGATGCGGCAGGCTCCCCCAGCCGGAGCCTCAGCCTCTGCAGGCCTAGACAATGCATGCTCTACTTTCCAGCGCTGAATGGTGAATGGCCCCGTGTTCTCATTATTTCTCCCACTCCAGGGATTCTCCTGAGTTCCTATAACAACCTGGCCAGATTCCATCTCATTTGACACGGTCATCAAAGGGAGCCCCTCTGCCAAAAGAATAAGTTCCAACGAGCCCCGATCTTGGCAAAGGGTGTGGGTGAGGGAGAACTAAATCCAAAGTTCCTAAAGACAAGCCGGAGGGTCCAGGATTGGAGGAAGCTGGAACAGGTCTTTCTGGCCCTGGGTGCTCTAGGCTGGCCTCGGTCTTAGGCCTTGTCAAGGCTGCAGGGCTGGGGCTCCAGGCCCTGGGGGAGGGGCAAGGCCCCAAGCCACCTGTCTGCAGTGGTCCCTGAACCCTGGCTATTCTGGTAGCTAAGAAGGGGGCCAGTTCACGAAGCTTTGGGGGCGAGGAGAGGGTCCCCCTGCTTTACACCCTCCTCTCACACTGCTGTATTGAGCCTTGGCAGAAGGGCACTTGGGGAGGGGGAAGCCAGGAGGAAGGTCAGTGCAGGGTGAGCTTTGCAGGAAGTCTTTTCAACCAGCAACAAACAGGGCCCTGAATGCAGGAGTTGCAAGAGGCCCGTCTGGCCCAGTGACAAGGCTGCAGCCCCTGCATGGAGCCCTGGAGGGAAGTAGGATGGCCTGTGCCACCGCTTCCCGAACTCATCTCTATCACCAGCCCCCCTGCCCCTGGCCAGCCTGCCACAAAGTGTCACCATGAGAATCTCTCCTCATTTTTTGTTTTGTTTTTCAGTACTGGGGATTGAATCCAGGGGCATTTTACTTCTGAGTGACACCCCTAGCCCTATTTTATTATTTTAATTTTGAAAATGGGGTCTCAATAAGTTACCACCCACTGGCCTCAAACCTGCAGTCCTCCTGTCTCAGTCTTCCAGGTGCTGGGATTATAGGTGCGTACCACCACATCTGGCTCTCTCCTTGCATTGGACAGGGGTGTGGTCTCCAGAAGGTCCTCTGCAAATGCATGTACCTGGGAAGGAGGTCTGTTCCGACAGCAGAGGGTGTGTGTGTGTGTGTGTGTGTGTGTGTGTGTGTGTGTGTGTTTTACTGGGGTTTGAACCCAAGGTATTCTACCCAAGGGTATTCTACCTCTGAAGTACACCCCCAGTCCTTTTTTATTTTTTAGTGTTTTGAAACAGGGTCTAGCTAGGTTGCTGACACTGTCCTCAAACCAGGGATCCTCCTATCTCAGCCTCCCAAGTACTGGGATTACAGGTGTGCGCCACCACGCCTGGTTGACAGCTGAGAATTTGAAGGGAGGGGAATTCCAGTTCTTCTGAGTCTGTTCCAAGGTCCAAAGGGGAAAGAGTAGGAAGCAAAGGGATAGGCTTGGAGGTTAGGGTGGTGAAAGGGAATGGGGACAGAGGGACCCAGGAAGGAAAGGACACAAGGAAGTTGGGGAAAGAGTCATCAGAAGCAAAACTAATCTTTCCTGGGACTCTAGCCCCAAATTAAATGCAGACTGAGAATAATTCCTGTATAGCTTAAGAGGATGTCAAAATGATCTGAATAGTTCATTATAATACTATTTAATATATTTAACACAAGATGGTAGTGATAGCACCTGGCCAAGAGGTAAGTAGCACCCGGAAATATTCCACTGCTCCTCTGGTAAAGGGATTCACTCGCCCTGTGGCTGGAACTTGCAGGTGTCCACCTCTGGACCTACCCTTATGGTTCCCTTCACCAGAATGCCCTTCCTCCCCAACATCCATCACCAGCCCCATCCACCCTGCAAGGCTCAGAAATCTTTTAGAAATGTCCCCTCCCCTCTCTGACTAGAGGGGCTTGGTTTGCACCTCTCTGAGGTTCCTGGCCACTTACTACCCATGTGCCTACCTTATCTGTCAGAGATGACAAAGTGCAGGGAGCAGCTGACTTTAGGGATCTGCAGGACTACAGGACCTGCCCCTGCCCCCTGTCCCTCACCAACACATAATGGATTTTTAACGGAAATGAGTGATTGCAGCTGCTGGGGAGACGTGAGTGGCATGATCAGGGTTAGGAGTTCAGATTCCAATGCCACAGACGGAAATCCCTCAGTGGTGATGCTGGTCTCACAGAAGCCTGGAGCTTCCCCAAAGCTGCCAGCCCCAGAGCGGGGCACCCAGGTGAGAAGAGTGTGTCAGTCAGCTCTTCTTCCCTGTGACCAAAATACCTGACAAGAACAACTTACAGGAGGAATGATTTTGGCTCAGTTTCAGAGGAGTCAGTCCATGATCAGCCGGCTCCATTTCTTTAGGCCTGAGGTGAGGCAGAACACTGTGGCAGAAGGGCATAGCAGAGAGCTGCTCAGCTCATGGCAGCCAGGAGAGAGGGAGGGAGAGAGAGAGAGAGAGAGAGAGAGAGAGCGAGCAGGGACAAGAAGTAAAGAGAATAGAGGTAGGGAGAATGAATGGGCAGTGGGGTACTCGAGATGGCAGGGAGGCCAGCAGATTCTGTTACCTTGTACCTTGACCATTCAGTAGCAGGTTGCTCTCACAGGGCTGGTCTTGCCTCTGCTGAGGGCAGGGCTGTGCTCTCTTACCACAGCTCAACCAAGCTATCATGGCCTCCCCCCAAGCACTCAGGCTAAGGATCACGTGCAGGAAAAGTCCCAAGTCCTTCCCTTATCTTTACTGGCCATCCTAAGCCCCTTCTTGTTCTCTCCCAGCAGTCCCAGAACCCCAGGGTTATAGCTGTCTTTACTGGGATGGGTCCTTGGCACCCACCAACATGAGCCACCCTCTGAGAGGACTGAGGGAAGGGGGAGGCAGGGACATGTAGTTTTCCCCAGGCTGACCCCTAGTCACCTTAGGGGGACCAGTGAGGTAAACTGATACAGTTCTGACAGCATGACAGGTGGTGCATCTACCCAGCTGTCCCAAGAACTTCAAAAACAACCATAGTCTCTAGCCTAGTTACCTTGCTCTTGGGAATTTATTCTAAAAAATGAAGTTATTAGAAATGAACAATGATATGCTTGAGACCATTTATTGCAGGAAAATAAAAGACAGGAAACAACCTATCTGCTCAACCTAGAAGCCTAACAGAAGATGGTTATTTATACTATAAAATGTGATCTTAGGGCTGGGATGTAGCTCAGTGGCAAAGCGCTTGCTTTGCAAAATAATGCCCTGGGCTCAATCCCCACAGCCAAAGAGACCAGAAAAAAAAAAAAAAA
>PVJS01004954.1:0-66499 GCA_004027185.1 Glis glis | reverse complement strand
TCTCTCTCTCTCTCTCTTCCTAGTGAGGCCCTCCGCAACTTCGTGAGACCCGGTTTCAAAATAAAGCATAAAAAAATAGGGCCGGGGGTGTAGCACAGAGGTAGAACGCCCCTGGGTTCTATCCCTGGTACCACAAAAAAAAAAAAGATGTTTTATAGTCACTGCGGGGGAGAGGAAGCGAATATGCATAACTTTGTGAACTGTGGCCCCAGGATACTGGAATTAAGACAAAGAATTAGAGAGAAAAAAAAATATTACACTGATTTAGGGTTAACGATGACTATTATTTTTAAAGTATTTCAGAGTTTTAAACACATGTTCACATAATTCTCTTATGGTAAGTGAGACTCAGTATAATTAAGTGACTTTTGCATGACTGAGGAGATTGCATTTGTTAAGGCTGGAAAATAAAATATCTTCTTACTTTAAAACTGTCATTTAGTACATCATACCAGATTGTCAAGAAATTCTGTACAATAAATGATTCACATTTCCTTTGTCTTCTCTTCCATGTTAATATCACTAGAAACCTGCATCTTCCACCATTCCATTTCAGCACGTATCGCAGATGTACTTAAAATTGCCATGTGCTATTATTTTCTGCAGCAGGATCCAATGCAGGGCTGCACGATACATTAATTTATCCTGTTTCTTTAGTTTCCTTTATAACAGTAGAGTTCCTCAGTCTTTCTTTTTCTTTCATTCCCTTGATATTTTTGAAGAATGCAAGCTATTTATTCTATATTATGTCCCTCAATTTGGGCTTGTCTGATGTTTATTCATGATTAAATTCATGTTAGGCATTTGGCAGATATACCATAAATGTTCTGCAGAGCCCTTCTAAAGTCACCTACTGATGAATCCACCTATGATCACCCAGATATTGGATGCTAAGTACTATTCGTCACTAAGAAAAGAATGCTGAGTCCTTGGAGAAATGCCTAATTCCAGAGTGGACTCTGGAAATATTCAGAATAATCTTGGAACAACTTGCTATCCCTAAAGGTAAGAAGGTTCTCAAACAATGATGATCACATGCCAAAAGAACAACAGCAAAAAACTCATCTTAAGGGTTCCCACTGGACAAACCTGTAGAAATGCGAGCATTAATATAAGTAATAATAGCAATCAGTTATAACTTATTGATTAGATAATCTATGAATATATTAAACATAAATAAAGGAAATAAGAACATTCCTTTTTTTTATTTTTGGTGGTGGTGGTGCTAGGGATTGAACCCAGGGGTGTTCTACCTCTGAGCTATACCCCCATCCCTATTTTATCTATTTTATTTTTTAAATAGGATCTTATCAAGTTGCTAGGTCTAGCCTCAAATTTGTAATCCTCCAGTCTCGGTTTCCCAAGTGCTGGGGTTAGAGGCATGTACCACCATGCCCGCTGGAACATTCTTTTAAAATAATATATTCAGAATAAATATAAGTTTTTAAAAAAGATTATGAGACACAATATTCCATCTGACCCATTTACCGTTTATCCACACCAAGCAGAGTGACTGGCACATATTAATATTCACTATATAACTATTGCTATATAAATAATTGAATGAATAGATGAATAATAGCTTCGTGCTGTGGTTTCATTTTTGAAGAATAGTGAGAACTTAACCAAAGCATTTTATATTTTTAGGTCGCAGTTACTCATATGTAAAATAAAGGCTGGTGATATCGTAACTACTTGAAAGCAAAAGTCTGGGCCAGATATGATCCTTATGATCCTTCTGGGTTTCTGGATCTGTGTGATCCAGTTGTGGTCTTGAAGATCGCCCATGGTACATCAAAACTGTTCCCTGGGCCTTTCTATCATTTCAGTGAGCTACTCAAGACATAAATTAATGCTGAGAAACAGGTTATGCAATGTTTATTTAAGTGTAATTGAGGCGCACCTGTTTCTGTGATTCAGTTACATTTTTTGTTACATCAGAAACCTGTTTGGTATTTACATATTTCACAGCAATTGTTATGTTCAGAATTCATATAAATTCGGCCAACAACAAGATTCATATTTCATTCATTTCTTCACACAAAAAGGTGGACTATAATTAAAATCATTTATAATTAAAGATTTAGGATTACAGGAAACAGTACAAGTCTGAACATTGAAAGGCTTATAAAATATATTCATTGGAGGAGTACTTTTGCTGATCGTTTTATAATTATGCTGACTTCTGCATGGCAAGCCATTATAAAACTCAATATATTTTGTAAAAATCTCCCTTTAAATCTTACACAGTATTAGAGAATGAAAGGCTGAATCATTATCTTGGTTGCTATAAAGGGAAAAGTATATGAATTAAAAATTTCAAGGTAAAAAAAAGGAAGTCAAAAGAAAGGTAAACACTATTTAAGTGAGGAAACTTTGGGTTATGAAGGCTGAAAACCCAATTTAACCTAATT
The DNA here is from genome assembly GCA_004027185.1 of Glis glis. Classification (NCBI taxonomy): domain Eukaryota; kingdom Metazoa; phylum Chordata; class Mammalia; order Rodentia; family Gliridae; genus Glis; species Glis glis. Next base: position 64,085 of record PVJS01004954.1, on the reverse strand, counting down.
TAGCCCAAAATAAAAATTTAGAGAGAGAGAGAGACAGGGAGAGAGAGAGAGAGCTGAGGCTGGCTGCGAACCCGGATCCTCCAGTCTCCGCCTCCCAAAGTACTGGGATTACAAGCGTGCGCCACCACGTCCGGCTTAAAAATTTATTGTAAAGGTAGTGAGGTATTTCATGATACTCAGAGAATGGAATACAGTTGGTATCTGGGCCTTTAAAATGAATTCAAGTAATTTGATATTACTTCAAAAACATTTTTTTATCTTAGAGTATCAGAAATACTCTTTACTCTCTCTCTGGCCCCCTTGTTTCTGGTATTCATGGCAGGAAACAGGGCTGCTGCTTGCAATACCTGAACTCTAAATCCTCTCCCCACAAGGTCTGCTAGACTCAATGTGGCTGGGAGGATGTGAACTTGGTATATAAAATGGCTTTGTGGCCTTCACTTTTCATTTGCTTAGCGGAGAAGAGAGGGGAACTACCCAGAAAATTTTACTCAGTACACTAGCAATTTTTGAGGGCACACAATGTCCCTAGTACTTTCTGTCCAATAAGTCTGCAAGGCAGTTATTCCCCACAGTTGTCAGAGGAGAAAATAATAGCTATGAGAAGGCGTGCAAAGTGCTTAAGGAACTCCGTGAGTGGTGGACTTAGTGTTTGAACTCAAATTTAATTGACTCCAAGATGATGTTCATGTCTTTAAGTTAAATAAAAAGAACCCACATTTCCATTTATAGGCAAATTAAGAAAGGTCAGTTAAATTTCTAACTAAGACTCAAAATTTATTGATAATTAAAATAATAATAATAATATTTCAGCAAAGTAGAAATAGTGGGAATCCCCATACTTAATCATAGAATATCTACTAAATATTAACCATAAACATCATGCTTTATCATAAAACTTTAGGTACATTTTAATTAATGTGAGAATTGAGATTAAACACTAATATGGTGGATATCCAATATTTTATTGACAATTCAAATAAAATAAGACAAGAAAACGAATAGGAAAAATTAGAAGATAAAAAGTTAATATTATTTATATAGAACACCAAAGAGAATATGAAGACAGTATATAGGAAATAAATAGAAAATAGAATTGCAAGATACCTAGTTAGCCCACAAGAAATAAATAGGATTTTAAAATGTCAGCAACATGTAAGTAGAAAATATGGTAGAATAATAAAAAATATTTATGATACTACAAAAGTTGTGAGGCACATAAGAATACATAAAACAAAATTAAAGGATATAAAACTTGACCAAAATAAATGGAGGGATATTTAATACTCTCAGATGGAAATTACTAGTATTAAAATTTTTATTTTCTTAATATACTTTATTAATCACATGCAATGCTGACTGAATCATCACAGAAGTTGAAAAGAAAGGAGTTAAATTCAGACATAAATAGAGAGAAAGAAAGAATGAAACTAGAAGAGTGACAGAGAAAGGAAAAAATAGACAATATGATATGGAAAAATATATAAAAGGAGGTAGCCCTTCCTGATATAGTGCTTTATTAAATCATACTAATAATCACTCCATTAATATTGGTGGTATTACTGTAAACAAATTAGAGGTTCCAGAATTCCAGAAACAGAGATAACTATGTAAGATACTTGCTATATGATAGCAGTGATATTACAAATGAGGAGTGAAGAGGAAACTCAGGAAGTACTGAGATAACTGGCTGTCTACATAGAAAAAGACTTAGCTCCTTTTCACACCACAAAATATAAATTTCACATGAATTACTTCAATATAAAAACAAATTTTTTAGAACTATGAGAAGAAAAAATAGGCTATCATTGAGTTCTCAAATTTACCAAGTGTGGTGCGGTGACACATTCCTATAATCCCAGTACTTGGGAGGCTGAGACAGCAAGATCACCGGTTCAAAGCCAGCCTCAGCAACTCAGCAAGGCCTTCAACAACTTAATAAGACCCTGTTTCAAAATAAAAAATAAAATAGGGCTGGGGTTGTAGCTCAGAGGTAGAATGACTCTGGGTTCAATCCCCAATAACACATACACACACACACACACACACACACACACACACACACACACAAATATTACTTTGGTCAAATACAAATAGCCAAATTATAAAAGTAGTTTAGTTGATGGGACCACATTGAAGTTTAAAATTTTTATGACTAATAACATTATAATAAACTGAACAACAAGCCTAAACATAGATGTAGATATTACAAAATTTAAAGCAAAATTAGTGTTGAGAATATACTAAAAATTTCTAACAACCGTTATCTTGGCTATGGTGTGGTTTCATGGATAACACATACAGATGAACACTGATCAAGTTGTATATATACTGCAAATTATGTATTTTATTATATCTTTGAGTGTATTGTATGTTAACTAAATCTCAAACAGTTAAAAATGAATAGAAGAACTATTAAGTAGGAAAATATATGAAAAGGAAATACACTAACAAAGAAAATGAATGGGCAATAAGTAGAGGAAAAACATATTAATTCTCACTATCAATCAAGTAAATAAAAATCAGAGTAATAGTGGTTCCATTTCATATCCATAAGATTGAGGGGGGAGTCGCAGTACCAAATCTTGGTATATGCTCTGAAAACCCAAATATCTCATTCAGAGTTTGATCTGAAATATAAAATAACACAATCATATTAAAAAACATTTTGACTAGAGTTGAAAATATGTATATGAATAAATATCAAAAGACCCATTTGAAGTTCACCTGCTACAGAAAATAATACATATATATGTATATATATATATATATATATATGCTTCACTATATATATATATGAAAAGAAGTTCACTGAAATAATATATGTAATAACAAAAATCGGAACCAAAATGTCTACCAAGAAGAGAATGGATGAACAAATTATAATTTATTTCTAAAATTGTTTGAGTGCCAAACAACAGTTAAGTTTAATTATAGAGATTATGAATAGAATATTGAACAGTTTTTTAAAGGAACTGCATCAAGTTAAATAATTTAGTTAAAATTTAAAGTTCAGAAATCTATATTATACATTCTACAAATCTATACTACATATTCTACAAAGATGCACATGAATATTGTACAAGTGCAAAAACATAGACTGAAAAGTTGTCAAATTTGCCAATTTATGTTGTGGTCATTTCTGGGAGACAATACTGCTGTGGAGAACAAAAAGGATTTTGAATTAATCTATAATGATCTTTTCCTTTAATTAAAATAAATTCAGGACTGTATGTATCTGTATAGGGGAAACACTGATATTTTTATATTATTTTTGTGCATTTTTAAGTGATTTTAAAGATTTTGGAATAAAACATTTCTATTTTTTGTTAAGGTTAAGATAAGCTAATAAATGTAAAACTCCATAAAACGGCAAAGCACTTACTTCATGGATACTAAACATACACAACCCTTATTTGAACCAAGTAGTTAGGTAATGTTATACAACCACCTCCCATGAATTATGAATTGACAAATGAATGTACTTTTAAAATGCTTTAAATCTTTTCACTATTCATCAAGTAGCTGGTAATTATTAAGAGAATAACAAACCAATGACCAACTTACAATTGCCAAGAAAATATGACAATAACAAAGTGAAAGCACCAGATGGGGGTGGGAGGGAACGTGCAGAGACGCAAGCCTCTCCAGCGTTCTGCACCAGGCGGAGCACATGACAACATTCGATAAATGTTAAACAACAATTATAATGATGGGTACCATCTGCATGCCAAATTTAGAATGGTAGAAACATACAGGATTGACATCCCAAAAAGCCAGATTGCCTTTACTGATTATACCCAGTGTGTACAGCCTTTTTCTTAACTTAGTTAATATCACAAATATTCTTTCAGTCACTTTGGGAAAAAAAAAAACTCCAATTATCTTTAATTCTACTCTGCACATTTTCATTCACAAATCCTTTTCGTGTCTTACCTCTCTCCACTATTCCCCTTCTAAACCATGCTTATCATTGCTGTCAATTGCTTCTATAAAAAATGCAAGTCTAAGCCGGGCGTGGTGGCGCACGCTTGTAATCCCAGTACTTTGGGAGGCGGAGACCGGAGGATCCGGGTTCACGGCCAGCCTCAGCTCTCTCTCTCTCTCTCTCTCTCTCTCTCTCTCTCTCCCTCCTTCCCTCTCTCTCTCTCTCTCTCCTTAGTGAGGCCCTCCGCAACTTTGTGAGACCCGGTTTCAAAATAAAGTATAAAAAAAATAGGGCCGGGGGTGTAGCGCGGAGGTAGAACGCCCCTGCTTTCAATCCCCGGTACCGCAAAAAAAAAAAAAAAAAATGCAAGTCTAAACTGGGCATGATGGTTAATGCACACCTTTAATCCCAGTACTTGGGAGGCTGAGACAGGAGGACCCTAGGTTCAAGGCCAGCATGTGTATTAACATTTCCAAACCCTGTTTCAACATAAAAAGGGGCTGGGAGTGTAGCTCAGAGGTAAAATGCCCCTGAGTTAATGCCCCTGAGTTAAAAGAAAAAATAAATAAATAAATGAAACACACAGCATCTACCATCTTATCTTTCCAGCCAAGATGAACCCTAAACTACAAGGGACTTCATATGGGAGTCAGTAACTAGGAGGCCCAGAACAATCTCCTAACACAATGGACAATAAAGTATTTGCTGCTAGAGAAACCTGCAGCCCTCACAGGCCCAGAGTCAGTTTGGGGAGTTCCCTGGGAATCCAGGCTGCTGTATTACCTCAGAGAAAGAGCCCAGCCCCTCTGGTGTCCTACCCCACCCAAGCACTTGCTGCACATCGCCATCTTGAGACCCTCCCTACCTTTCATCCCAAGAAGCAGCCAGGCAGACCTGCCCACCACCCCTGGTCCTGAAAAGTGCCTGGGCCACCTGCTTTGAGTAGCTTGCCTCATAGAGGGATTTTATCCAAGAAGCTTCTGCACAGCAAAGGAAGCAATCACCAAAGGGAGAGACAACCTGCAATACACGAGAAAAGCATTTTCAATATATTCATGTAACAAGGGTTTAATATCCAGAATATCTAAAGAACTCAAAAAGTTCAACAGCAAAAAAATATCCAACTAAAGAATAGATGAATGGCCAGGCGTGGTGTTGCATACCTGTAATCCTGGGAGGCTGAGACAGGAGGATTGCAGGTTCAAGACCAGACTCAGCAACTTAGTGAGACTCTACTTAACGTAGCAGTAACCTGTTTCAAAACAAAATTAAATAAATAAAAAGGGTTGGGGCTATAACTCAAAGGTAGACAAGTCCCCAGTACCTGCGCCCCCCACAAAAGTAGATAAATGATCTTAGTAGACATTTTGCAAAAGAAGATACATAAATGGCCAACAAGTATATGGGAAAATGCTCAACATCACTAATTGTCAGAGAAATGCAAAATAAAACCACAGTGATATATCATCTCACCACAACAGTTAGAATGGCTATAATCAATAAGACAAAATCTTTTTTTTAAATCCTAGGAAGAATGCGGAGAAAGGGTAACTAATAAATTATTACTGGGAATATACATTAATACAGCCTTTATGGAAAATAGTATAGCATTTTCTCAAAAAACTAAAAATAGAATTATCAATTGATCTACCCAACCACTATTGGGCAGATATCCAAAAGTAATTAAATTAGTATATTACAGAGATATCTGCAACCCCATGCTGTTTGCAGCGCTGCTCTCAATAGCCAAGATATAGAATAAACTGAGATGTCCATTGACAGATGAATGGATGAAGAAAATGTGCTATCCACACACAATGGAAACTCAGAAATGAACGAAGAGATATGCAATGAATGTCACACAAATAATGATCACAAGGGACGACTACAAACAATTTATGCCAATAAATTGGATAACCTAGAATTACATAAATTCCTAGAAATGCAACCTACCAATACTGAATCATGAATAATAAATCTGAAGACACCAACAGTGAAGAAAGTGATTGAATAATAATAAAAAAATCTACCAACAGATAAAAGTCCAAGGCCAGATGGTTTCACTGGTGAGTTATATCAAACACTTAAAAAGAATTAACAATACTTCTTCTAAAACTCTTCCAAGAAAGTGAGGAAGAGAAAACACTTCAAAACTTATGTTATAGCCAGGTATGGTGGTGCATGCCTATTATCCTAGTACATGGGAGGCTGAGACAGGAGGATCACAGGTTCGAGGCCAGCCTCAATAAAAAATAAAAATAGGTCTAGAGGTGTAGCTCAGAGGTAAAAATGCCCCTGGGTTCAATCCCCAGTACCATAAAAAAGAAACTTATTTTATGAAGCTAGCATTACCCTGATACCAGAGTCAGAAAGATACCCTGAGAGAAAAGCAAACCACAGGCTAATAACTTTCATGGACATAGGTGTAAAAATTCTCAACAAAATGCCATCCAAACAAATTTCACAGAATATGAATAGGATAATACACTATGACAATAATCAAGGAGGCTTCACCAGGCGTGATGGCGCACACCTGTAATCCTAGTACTTGGGAGGCCAAGACAGGAGGATCTCAGATTCGAGGCCAGCCTCAGAAACTTAGTGAGACCCTCAGCAATTTAGTGTAGCTCAGAGGTAGAGTGTCCCTGGGTTCAATCCCTCCCCCCAAATTAATAAAAACAAGTGTGATAGACATCTCAATAGATGCAGAAAGATATTTGACAACATTCAAAACCCTTCATAAAATCTCTCAACAAGTGAGGTAGTAAAGGAATTTACCATGTGCATGTATTATACTATCACTATGAACTACATAATGATGTGAGACTATAATGCACCAACAAAAGTAAAAAAAAAAAAGAAAAAAAAGAAGAAAAAGGAATTTACCTCAACGTATGAAAGGTCACATATGAAAGTCCCACAGCTAACATACTTATGATGAAAATCTGAAAGCTATTTCCTCTAAGATTAGGAAAAATCCAAGGACACCTGCTCTATTCAACATAATGCTGGAAGTCCTGGCCAGAGCATTGATCAAGAAAAAGTAACTAAATTCATCCAAATTAGAAAGGGAGAAGTAAAATATTTCTGCTTGCAAGATTACAAGATTGTATTTATAGGAAACACCAGAAATAGGGCTGGTGGTGCAGCTCAGAGGCAGAATACCCCTGGGTTCAATCCCCAGTACCACCAAAAACAAAAGTCTCCTGGATAAACAGTGTTAAGCCAGGCATGGTGGCACATGCCTGTAATCCCAGTGCTTGGAAGGCTGAGACAGATAGATCGCAGGTTCAAAGCCAGCCTCAGCAACTTAGCGAAGCTCTCAGCAACCTAGTGAGACCTTGTTTCTGAATAAGAAATAAAATCGGGCTGGGGGTGTAGCTTGGAAGTAGAATGCCTCTGGGTTCAATCCCCAGTACTACAAAAAAAAAGGGTGTTGGCAAAATTGTATATCCACATGCAAAAGGATGAAATTCAACCCCTATCTTGCAATATATACAAATGTCTACTCAAAATGGATTCAAAACTTAACTGTAATACTGGAAACTGTAAAACTTATAGAAGAAAACATATGTTAAAAATTTGTGCACAGCAAAGGAATAAACTGAGTGAAAAGGTTTCGGAATAAGATAAAATATGTGCAAACCATATCTGATAAGGTGTTCATCTCCGAAAGATACAAGAAACTCCTACAGCTCAATGGAAAAATATAAATGAATAAGTAACCTGACTAGAAAATGGGCAAAAGATTTAGATAGATATTTCTCTGATGACACTGACATGACTAAAAACATATGACAAGATGTTCAATATCACTAATTAATCAGGGAAATGCAAATGAAAACCACAATGAGATAGATATCCTCTTGCCCCTCTTAGGTGACTATTCCCAGCACAAATCGTGAAACAAATATTGGCAATGATATGGAGAAACTGGAATCTTGTATACTGTTCCTGAGCATGTAAAATGGTGCAACCACTGTGGAAAACATCGTGGAGTTTCTTCCAAAACTGAAGGTTAAATTTCCATGTGACCCAGAAATTTAACTTTGGGGTATTTCAATCAAGAACTTGAAGTGACATCTACACTCCCTTGTTCATTCATAATTCTCAAGGTATGTTTATGGAGACTATGTTAAAAATTCATACTCAATTCAACTCAATAAATTGATATTACACACTGGGCATAGAGTGGTGATCAAGACAGACACTACCTTTGTCTTCCAATGAGCTAAAATTTAAATCATATAAAATTGTATCTAAGGTGATTTTAACTAGGTAAACATTGCTAACACATGTTCTGATAATGAAAAAACACACATGCAAAGGAAACAGTATCTGCCTTCTAAGGTAGTGAGCTAAATGTCAGGTGATCTTCATTCCTCTTTTTACTTGTGTTATTTCTACATCATTGACTAGGCAATATATTTTCAAAATTATAAACAATGACTAATCTGATTATTCAATCCATTGGTTTTAAAAGATATAATTTGTAAATATATTATTTATTGAGTTTAGACTAGTTAGTAAGTATTGTGGCAAACGCTTATATTTCCTCCTATACTCCTTACAATAACTGCATATAATAAACTTGAGCATTAGAGAATTATGTAATTTGCTTAGGGTCAAATTAAAGGCTAAATCTTAAACAACAAACACCTGATTCCAAAGCCCGTGCTCTTAATCACTATCATTCACCTGCTGCAGAAGGCCGTCTTCTCTTTGGGTACTCGACGCTTCATTTCATTTTGGTTTGATGCTAACACAAATATTCAAAATAACAATCCTCAGTCTGGCTGTGACCCAATGCAAGGTCTCCCAGGAGACTGCTGGCCCGGTATCAGCAATCCCAGATGGGAAGCCACACAGGCTGCCTTCATGGGCCCACTTTGGCAGCATGTACTCCCAGATGGAAACTGCAAGTGAGCGAAACCAAACTGAGCAGCCTCAACGGGCTGAATTCAAGCTCCATTATGTTAAGTTAGAATTTTAAAAAGCTAAAGATCCAAAATAAGGGGTTGTGCAATTTTTTAATTAAAACTTCTTTCATGTTGCCTTTAAATTATAAATACAGTGATTATATTATATACTGATTAATCAGAAAACATAGTACCTATTTAAAATAAGTTCTACCCCTTTCATAAGCCACTTTCATGGATTTTTCCTTAGGTGTTTATGTTTTTCTCCTTTCGTTTGTTAGTTTTTGTTTTGGGGTACTGGGGATTGAACTCAGGGACATTCTACCTCCACGCTACATCCCCAGCCCTTTCAATTTTGTATTTTAAAACAGGATCTTACTAAATTGCTGAGACTTGCCTCAAACCTGATTCTCCTATCTCAGTCTCCCAAGTACTGGGATTACAGGTGTGTGCCCCTGCGCCTGGCCACCAGGAACTCATCATCTTATTAGAAGGCAAAAAAAAAAAAGTCTTTCCCCTCTCAATAATGAGACAACCCAAGATGCCAATGGAAATAAGATTAGCTAATTATAGTTAAACCTTAGCTGTAGAGCTTAGGTTCTCCTCCAACTGCTTGCTCAGACTATAATTTTTTTGGATGTTGCATTGATATCAGCACTAAAAACGAGTCCCCTCTCTACATTTCACAAAATGTAATATCTTTATATTAAGTATATTCTAAGCTAAATCCATATCCCATCAGTCATCATCTAGCTATGTAAACTTAGACAATTTATATAATCTTTCAGATTTTCAATATCAGTTAATATGAGGAGTAAGGCAAGGATGATTAAATGGATGAAGGTCAGCTAATAAATGAAATTGTGTAGTAAAACAATATCTTAGATTCAATAAAAATAATATTTCTATGGGAAGCATCATTTTTCTAAGCCCTGGTACCAATGGCTTCTACAATCATGTTTGGTTTAGATTCTCTTTGGTGATTGCTCACTTCTTTGATAGTGATTCTCCTTTGGTTCAAAAAAGAATCATTTTAGATTTTGTATTTTATTAAATGCATCTCTCTATATGTATACACACACACACACACACACACACACACACACATCTACATGTTACAGAGATTATGTGTGAATGTATAGTGAGTATGGAAGTCAAAAATTACCAAATAGAAAGTAGAAGAGATGGTCATTCACATTTGAAGAAAATGCAAGAAAGGCTTCCTATAAGAGAAAATTCTCAGGATAAAAGTTGCACAGTTGGTTCTAAAACATTTTAAAATAATACTTCCTTCCCTATATTTCATACTGTTAAAAAAAAAGTTAGAAGCATCTTTTAGTAAAAGAGACAGGAGGATCACAGGTTCAAGGCCTACAATCTAGAGAGACCCTGTTACAAAAAATAAAAAAAAATTAAAAAGGGACTGGGAGTGTAGCTCAGAGATAGAATGTCTCTGGGCTCAATTCCCAGTACTACTACTATTACTACTACTACTACTACTACTAATAATAATAACAATAATAAAGTAAATAAATAAGATAGTATATAGTAAAGCTAAATATTAAAATGAAGGATGTGTCTGAGACTGGGGACACCCAAATTTGCAATAGTTACGGTACTTGAGCATTAAATTTAGCTCACAAACATTTTTATAGGGAAAATACAGAAAAGCTTTTGTGTTAAGATTTCTGGTGAAATTATAACATCTGACGCGTCTTTACTGCTTAGGGATAATTTTCAACTTCTCTGTATTTTCATTAAAGAAAAATCCTGTCCCAGTCTCTGAGGAAGAAATTAAGCAGAAATATTTCCAATGGTTAAAGAAAGAGATAGATTCTACAGAACCAAGAGAGATCTAGTCACAATTGGAGGGTGAATTAGGCTTTTGGAGAGTATTTTGGAATTACCAGAGGCCTGCTGGTGTCAGGAATTTGCACGCTAGCCTCTCAGAGAAATGTCTGGACAACTGGAGAGGGGCAGGCCAGGGCCTGTGCAGCCTGGCTTCAACACTTTGCAGGTACCAGTAATCCGGCCCCACTTGCCATTTGAGTGTTAAAGGACAAAAGATGAGCATTCAACAGTTGCATGCTGTAGCAGAAGGAGCAGGGCTCACCGTGGTGACCATGATAGCAAAAGGACCAGGCATTTTCCTATTATCCTAATGAACACAGTAAGCTTGAGGAGCTCCATAGTGAGTAGTAATGGATATTTTGTTATCTAGGGTAATACACTTTCAGAGCCAGGTTTAAGTTAACCTGGAAAACACACACACACACACACACACACACACACACACACACACAATGTGGTGTTTCTAACATCTACATTGTATAGGATATATTCATACATGTTACAAATAATGTAAGTTATATCATCATAAAATTTTCCTATTGAAATTCCTAAGTGTTGTCTACCGAAATGCTAACTCTCTGCCATCTGCAGATCTAAGTACTTTTGAAAAAAGGCTGCTTTGAAAGATTTAGAAAGTAAAAGCTGTAAGTAGAAATCTTGTTTTCAAAGGTGAATTCTTTTCAGTTTTGAATATTCAGCAAAAAGTATGTAATGTCTTGTGGAGGAAGAAGGAGGCGAATATGGACACTAATTTGAATATCAACAGCTTTTTCCAGTGGGTGTTTGAATATCTTTGTTGCATGGCACGAATCTGCATAACCACCCACCTGCCCAACCTCCAGGATTAAATCCCATCCTGTTTCCATTAGAGGAATTCTCAGACCACATTTCCTCACATCTTTATGCAGATGTCAAGACAGTATGGTGCTAGATATCTAAATGAAAAATAAAAGGACTACAGAAATCTATCAACTAGTATTTTTGTATAATTCATCATTAATATTAATTATCTCCATTTAGCAGTAAATAGCAGTAAAATATTAATGATCAATTCTTGGACAAACCAAATGTCTCCTAGATTTTTTGCAATTGTGAAGAGATATATATATATATTTAAGTAAGTGTGCCACATATGAAATATCACCAAAATATTATTTATAATTTTTGTATAATTAGATACAAACTCCAAACTCAATATTTGTATTGTCATTGGAAAACACGATAATTCCATGGGGAGTCCTGAGGAGTTCCCTGGTTTAGGGATGGGAAACTCACCTCAGGCCCCTCAGGGTCCTTGGCTTCTGTGGTGAAAAGAATTTCAGCACTCGCCAGTCAGAGACAAAAACAGAGGTTTTATTTAGGAAAAGTGGGGGATACATGTTCAAGGGAAAACGCGTGAGAGGCCCTTGGGACCTTTGCAATCCTTTTCATATAGGGGACTCAGAAAGGGGGTGGCTAGGGGCACATGGCCACGATGGGGTAACATGGGATGGCAGGTCTCCTTTCTTTGAATTTTCAGGTTCTCGCCATTTCATTGGTGGGTGCTGGGCTTGACAAGAGGTGAGACTTCCTTTGGGATTGTCAATCATCTCAGGAATTTCAGGTGTGAAATTAGGCTATTAAGATTAAAAAGTGTAAGCCTGGCCCAATGAGGACCCAAGTAAGGGACAGGCCAGATGGGCTATTATTATTAACAGTGTTTAGGCCAGGCCTATTGAAGACTTTTTCCTAAGAAAAAGACAGGCCAGATCTGCTATTATAATTAAAAGTGTGCCCATTCAGGGCTTTTGTCTAAGAAACAACAGGCTCTGTAAGGTGAAGCTAAGGATTAGGAAGTTTCTAGATTTTAAAACTATATTTTCCCTTTCCTTCCCAATTTGTCTCCTTTCTACCTAATATTTTATTTCTTCTATCCTACCTCAGTATTATGGAGAACTGTGAAAAATGTCTGTCATGCGCTGCTTTGAGTTGCTTGGCCTCACTGGTGTCTTGCTTATACCTCTGCCATGGATACGGCCTTGCCTGAGTTCTGCAGAATCTCACATCATGCTGTGCCACGCCTCTTATTTCCTTGCCGCAGGACTTCCCTCCTGAATAAAAGGCTTTGGAAGGAGGGGACAGAGCTAGAAACCCATAAAACACAATTGAGAAGTGCCAGTTCTTGGGCAAAACTTTGATAAATGGGAAACTCCTGGAGATGCCTTTTATCTACCCTCCTCCTTCCCAACATAGACCATCCTGAGAGGTTACATAGCTTCCTGATGGCTGCAATATCAGCAGTGAATTGCATTTAGTCAAATTAAAAGCATGGACAGTCATTGGCTTTTTGTTTCTCTCTGCCCCATTCACCTTTTCCTTCACTTTTTCTGCTGATAGTGCACTTCCCAATAAAACAGTCTCATTTAAGGCCTTTCCCTCGGGTTGTTTTGTATTGAATCCAGGCTAAATCAAGATCCTTTGCAGGTCTTTGTCATTTTTTTTTACCCAATTATTATGATACTGAAAGATAAGTGCCTAATTTTATTTTGAAATTCCAGTATGGTCACATTAGTATGTAACATAAAAGATAAAGTATTTTATTTTAGAAGATAAATGGGACCAGGCATACACCTATAATACTAGTACCTGGGAGGCTGAAACAGGAGGATCTCAGATTTGCTGCCAGTCTTAGCAACTTAGGCCCTCCCTTAGCGACTTGGCGAGACCCTGTTCATAAATAAATAAATAAATAAATAAATAAATAGGATTGGAAGTGTAGCTCAGAGGTAAAGTGTCCCTGAGTTCAATCCCAGAGAGAGAGAGAGAGAGAGAGAGAGAGAGAGAGGGAGATTCTCTCTCCTTTTATTGTCAATTTCCTCATAGATCATAAAGATGTGGGTTTCAATAAATTATTCTGTTCTTAAAAATATTGTACGATTTTTTAAAATACTCAATATAGAATAAATTAGCAAACATAAAAAGGAATGTATGGATGATTTAATTGTCATCAAATGCTATTGGAACTTGTCAGAAATCTTACAACATTCAGGAATATAGTGTTAAGTTTATACTAGACCATGGGAAATGTAGTAATGTATTATTTGGTTGATCTTTAATAATGACCAAATTTTATAATTTTTTTAGAATTTGAAAGATTTGCGAAAAAGTTTTCCTTACATTTGAAAATGAAACACCTTCACATAAAGCATCTTTATCTATAGTAGTGCTATGTCAGGTACTAAAAACTTTCCACTGACCTCAAAAATGGAATCCTTAATTAACTACATTATGATATGAGATTATAATGCACTAATAAAAGTATTTAACAATCCCTAAACAAGCAACTGCCTACCAAAAAACTTCTTTGCTCTCTGTAAGTTAAAATGGTGGCTAATGATAGCTTCTTTTTTGACCTTCAAAAGTTGGTTTCACTTGTAAGATCATGTACAAGATCTTAAATTTTAGCATATAGCAGGGCATGGTGGTGCATGCTTCTAATCCCAGTACTTGGGAGGCTGAGACTGGAGGATCACAGTTTCACGGGCAGCCTCAGCAACTTAGTGAGGCCCTCCACAACTTAGTGAGACCCTCTTTCACAGTAAAGAATAAAAAATAGGGCTGGGGGGTGTAGCTTGGAGGTAGAATGCCCCTGGGTTCAATCCCCTGTACTACAAAAAAAACCCCAACATTTTAGCATATAATGTCCTCCATATAAACTTCTTAAATATTAGTTTGCCTTCTGAAAACCTTCCACACCTCTCCATAACCTTATCAGCAGTTCCTGCTCCTTAGTTCAACAATGAACAATCGACTGTCTACCCCAATCCACCTTTTCAGTCTAATTTGCACTAATTCTTCTACATGTCTTCTCTGCAGCAGGAACCCAGTATGAACTTAATTGGGATTCAGGGTTGGGTTATTGTTTGACCTATTTTTAGATGACTTGCCTAGCATGTGTGAGGCATGGAGTTTGATCCCCAGAACCACATAAAACGTGTCGTTTTTGGTGCTGAGTATATAGTAGCTCAGTGGTGGATCACTTGCCTAACGTATAAGGCCATAGGTTCAATCTTCAGCAATGGGGGGAAAAAGGATAAAGAATATGAATATTTATATTACTATTTGTAAATTAGAATGCTTATATAAAATTTCCGAATTACAGGCATCATGCTATTAGTAGTAATTACCACTAGAAAATAGGATTAGGCTAGGATTTTTTCTCTTTATTTTATAAACTTCTGCATGTCTTTGACATTTTTACAAACTAAAAATGTTTTATAAATTTTGAAGAGCAAAGATATTTTTAGGTTTTATATATATATATGTATATATATATATATATACTTTTCTTGAGTGGTGTTGGTGTTGGGGATTGAATTTAGGACCTTGCACATGCTAAGCATGTGGTCTATCACTGACATTATTTTTTGAAAAGAAAATGCTATATTTATCTATTAGAATAATATACAGAATATAAAAATAGATATCTCTGTACTATCATGGGAAGAGTTTCAAGGTTTATTATTAAATAAAAAAAGGACAGTGCATGCAGAATGACCTAGTTTCTGTTTAAATTTTTTAAAACATCCAAATAACCCAATCAAAAAATGGGCAATTGATCTGAATAGACACTTCTCAAAAGAAGATATATAAATGGCCAATAAATATATGGAATCAGGGAGATGCAAATCAAAATTGCACTGAGTTTCCATCTAACTACAGTTAGAATGGCAATCATCAAGAAAACAAATAATAAATGATGTCAAGGATGTGGGGAAATACGAATAACTTATATACTGTTGGTGGGATTGCAAGTTAGTACAACCACTTTGGAGATCAGTGTGGAGGTTCATCAGAAGACTGGGAATGAAGCAACCATATGACCCAGCTATCCTACTCCTGGGTATCTTTCCAAAGGAATTAATGTCAGAATATTTAATTTTTTATTTTTATTTTATTTCTTTTCTTTTTTTTTTTGGTACTGGGGTGGAACCCAGGGGCATTCTACCTCTGAGCTATATCCTATTTTATTCTTTTATTTTGAAACAGGATCTCACTAAGTTGCTGAGGCTGGCCATGAACTTGTAATCCTCCTGTCTCAACCTCACAAGTACTGGGATTACAAGTGTGTGCCACCATCCCTGGCTCGGAATGTTTTAGTGATCCATGCATATCCATCTTTATAGCAGCACAATAGCCAAATTATAGAACCATCCTAGGTGTCCATTGAGAGATGAATGGATTATAAAACTGTGGTATATACACACATTGGAATTTTACTCAACCATAAAGAACAAAATTATGTGATTTGTAGGAAAATGGAGGGAACTAGATATTATACTAAGTGGGATTAGGCAGTCTCAGAAAGTGAAAGGTTGCATATTTTCTCTTAAATGTGGAATCGAGAAAAGTTGAGAGTCGGACATGGTGGCGCACGCCTGTAATCCCAGTACTTGGGAGGCTGAGACAGGAGAATAACAGGTTCAAGGACACCCTCAGAAAGTAATGAGACTTTCATCAACTTAGTGAGACCCTGTTTCCAAATAAGAAATAAAATTGGGCTGGGGATGTAACTTGAAGGCAGAATGCCTCTGGGTTCAATCCCCAGTACCACACTAAAAAAAAAAAAAAGAGAGAGAGAGAGAGAAGTTGAGAGCAAAAGGGACTGACTTCAGATAAAGGAGGATAGATTCCAGTGGAATGGTAAAAAGGGATTGGAGGAGGGAGGGGGAGATGATGAAGGAAAACAATTCAAGTAATGCTATGTGCATATAGGAAATTATTGATACCAATCTGAATAACATGTATGGGCAAGAGGAGGGAGCAGGGTAGGACCCAGAGGGAAACACAGCAAATACTGACTACATTTATGTTTCTATCACTCTGAACCTCATTATGATGTATAATTACAATGCACCAATAAAAATATATTAAATAATAAAAATAAAATAACAGTGTCAGTTAAAAACAAACAGAATACCCCTTCTTCCCTGCAGTGTCTCCACACTGAAAAATACACTCAGCCTATTTAAGGCAGAAGTAGACAGGGAGAGAAAGAGAATGATCAAACAAAATGGAGTAAAATGTTAACCATAGGTAAATCTGGTTAAAAGTCATATGGATATTCTTTGCGCTATTTTTGCAAGTTTTTGTTTGAAATGACCTCCAAATAAAAATTTTAGAAGTACCTATTTTCCATACTGAACTTTAAAGAGATAAGGAAACAAAACAGCTTTTCCTTAAGACCCCCTACCCCTCAAAGTGCTGCAAGTCTGAGAAGAGCCAGAAATAGACACACTCTCTCTGGTTCATTTTAAAGGGGTTTGAGATCTTCGAAAGTCCATACCCAACTGGCCCAAACATAATTTAGAAAGAAGTCTTAGACAATTAGTTGAATGAGTTGCTCTTTCTATCTAATAAAACCATGTTTCTTAGACTTGCCAGAGCAGGAGATTGTGAAATTGGAATGAGCTGGTTCAAAAGTAATCCGAGTCCTTGCTTGCATTCCAAACAAGCAAGGTCAAGAAACACAAACCTGAGGAGCAGGTTGTTCCTTAAGTCTTTGACTTCTTTGACCCCTAGAAATAGCTGAATTTAAAGGAGCAAGATAATAACCATTAAGTTGGATTTGCTGAAACCATTAAAATGTAAGATGTTATCGAAGCATCCAAAATGAATCCAAATGTCTAGCTTTAACTAAAAATTATTAGAAAAGCTTTTTGCCTTTTAAATTTTATTTTAGTTTAATATATTACAGGGAAAGCAATTTAAAAAATCTGTCTGAGATTGTTTTACTGTGCCCCTTGATGAATTCTTTTCATCCACTTTTATAATTCAAAACCAAATTACAAGTGGTAAAATGTCTCAGTCAATACATATTGTCATCCTTTTGGAACAATTTAGGATGTATGGTTCTTTATTTCTCTGGTCTGACCACTGCTTTTCTGACTTTTCATTGGAAAACCAGCATTCTACTTGTATTATGAAAGAGTGGAGACTGTATGTGTGCGTGGTGCTGGGGACTGAACCCAGGGGCATTCTACCTCTGAGCTACACCCCCAGCCCTATTTTATTTTGTATATGGAAACAGGGTCTTGCTAAGTTGCTGAGTCTGGCTTTGAACCTGTGATCCTCCTGTCTCAGCCTCCCAAGTATTAGGATTACTGGCGTGCACCACCACATCCGGCTCAGTGGAGACATTTTAAACCTCTTTTCATGGGACATTTCTCATCAGGCTTGGTGTATAGAGACAAAGATATAGCTCCCACTGCAGAGGCGACAGGAATAGGAAAAGCCTTAACAGCTTTTTCCAGTCCTCTGCCTTTCCAGTAATACATTAAGACAAATGCTTACTCAGTTCAGGCCCCATATGAGGTGAGCTATATTAGTAAATTAAGACTTCAAAGTATTGCTAAAAATACAGGTGAACCCTAACCTGGGGTACAGAGATTACATCTGGCTTTCAAGTCATGTTTTCATTTACCCCCCACACACACAATGTTATATAAAAATAAATTACGGCCTAGACAAGGATGAAACTGATCTGAAGATGAGCCAGGAAACCTGACTAGATCAGGGCTATTTTGTGTTTTGGTGTGTGTGTGTGTGTGTGTGCTTTCTCTCTGCTTTCACCTTGCTGGTGCCATCAGACTGAACACACAGAGGAGGTGTTGATGCCTTTGGCTAATGTTGGGACCCAGGTAATTGTGTATTTTATATATATATATATATATATATATATATATATAATATATACATATATATGTATATATATATACACTTTTATTGGTGTATTATAGTCTCACATCATGGTGTATTAGTTTTAAAGACAAACAGGATTGTTCTCATGTGAAATTTAGCTGGTTCTGCAAAGTTCAGACTACCAGTAACATTTTGGTGGGTTAATACTTGGCCCAAATCTTTTACATTTGTTTTCACTTTTAAAAATAAGTGTTTTTTATTTTTCAACCACTTTTTAAATGTATTACTATTATCAATCCAGAAGCTGAAAAGTTTAATTGCTCCTATTTCCTGTTTGTATAGCTTCCCACTTTGGGTTGAACCTAGTACAGAAAATATATCAGCCTCTGAATACTAAATCTAAAATTCTATTCATAATAGGTAATACTAGACCCAATAGCAAGGACACTGGGATTTAGGAAAAGTTCATACATATTTTGTTAGAAGCTATTACTTGTTTTAATTGCCAGAGTAATAAAAATGCAGTATTTTTAAGCAATCCAGATATGTAAGTAATAGACCATAAATGGAATAGAAAGAACTCTTACAATGTCATTCCATAGAAATAAACATTATTAATAAGGTAGAGTTATATTTTCATAATTTATTAAGATATACAACTATTTTAAAAGGAAACCTCTAGCACCACCACCACCAAAAAGAAAATTATATTAAATGTACCTATATATGTAATTTATATATACATATATACCTTAAAAATATTTTTGCTTGCTAAAAAACTATAAAACAACAATTTTGGTTTCTGGAAATGTCAAAGACTTATAGAAGTTTATAAAATAAAGAGAAAAATCCCTACCCCAATCCTATTTTCTAGTGGTAACTACTATTAATAGCATGATGTGTATCATTCCAAAGTTTTATATAAACATTCTAATTTACATATATTAATATTGAAACTCATATTCTTTATTTTTCCCCATTGCTGAGGATTGAACCTTTGGCCTCATGCATACTAGGCAAGCCATCTACCACTGAGCTACATCCCTAGCACCAACAAAAGAAACTTTGTGTGTGTATGGTTCTGGGGATCAAACCCTGGGCCTCACACATGCTAGGCAAGTGCTCTGTCATTGAGCTAGACCTCCAGCTCCAATTCTGTAAGAAGAAAAATGTGACATATTGTTGTATGGCTTGCTGCCTGTCACTTTCAGCATGTGGATAATTCTCCATGTTGGTACATTTAAATCTAAAAACAAGAATGGGCTGACAAATTCCCTACTAGTGTTCATCATCTTTTTTCTATTTTTTATTATCACAAACAATGGTGAAATAAACATTTTTGAACATATATCCATAGACATTTTTGAAGATCCATCTCCTGAGCCAACTCTATGTGGAATTGTTCTGAATGAAAGGAACAGGTTTAACTTTTTATAGTCATGCCCTAATTGCTCTTGTACCACTCCTGGCAATTGATTCTGCCACCAGTGGTGTAAGTTGTGTCTCTGACACTCACTCTCACTTGCCACATTCATCGTAGAGGTCTTTGAAAATGACATATCTATTTTATTGTCTTAATGATGTTATTTTTACTTGATTCTTGGTCATGTTTGTTTTTAATGTTTTCCTAGAAAAATATTTAGACTTTCTCATTCATTAGAATAAACCAAATACTTTATGCATGTATGGAATAATTTTACTATGTCTATATCTGCTTTCTAACTACTTATGTCAAATATATTTCTCTTAATATTGCTAGGAATTTAACTCTTTTCTTGTTCTTTTGAAAGAGACAATTCTTATATATCAATATCATTTAATTTATCCTACTATATTAATATTACTTTTAATTCAGACTTCTTTATATTTTTATTATACTTTTTCTATGGTCTTGAGTTGAATGCCTTTTTATTTTCCAACTATTTTATTAGAACACAATTCAATTTTATAAATTTTCCTGAGTAAAGTCTTATTTATTTTATTTTCTGAGTTATATACATTTATTTAGATTTTTATTTCAGATAACATAGTTTAAAGTATTAGTTATTTAAATTTGTTTATGTATTCAAAAATAATTTCTAATTTCATTGCATCACAGTAAAATAATGTATCCTGAAATATTTCTGCTTTTCAGAATCTTGTAAGATTTTCTTTTTATGGAATATAGGATTGGTTCTTACAAAGTTCAATGGCATATGAGGAAAATGCATGTTACCTATATTTTATAAACGTTTATATAGAGAGAGAGTGTTTAAATTTTGTTAGTCACATCCTACATGTTTTTATTTTTGGCCTACTTGATCTGTCCATATCTAATACATGATGCACCAATTTATCAAATTTGCTGTTTATTTATTTCCTAATAATTTTATTTATGTTTTATGGCTATACTTTGAATTTGTGAAGAATTATGACCCTATTCATTTTTTTGTGTATTATACATTACATAATAAAATATCCTTGTTCAATCCATTTAATTATTTGGCCTTAAATTACTATCTGGCTTTTTTTTATTTGTTTGCATAGACTGGTAGATCTTCATTGATTCTTTCATTTTTAGCCATTTAATGTCTTTTGGTCAGACTCAAAATATTACGTAGCTTTATTTCCTCTTACCTCAATCTGAGTATCTCGGTCTAATCAGAAGGAAATTTATCCCAAATGCATCATTTGAAATTATGTGTGGGTATTGCCTAAATTTTGATGTTTGTTTATTATATGATTTTCTTCTTTTGCCCTCTTTTTTTAATCAAGTTTGTCTACAATTATTATTTTGCTTAGTTTATTATTTCAGTCTCTTTAGTGCTTTGTATTTGTCCTCCCTGTTTTTGAATTATTTTCTTCTCTTTACTTGTCTCAGTTTGGATTTACTATTTTTTAATTTTATTTTGAAAGTTATGGAAGGCGTTGTTATTTCATTACTTTAGAAATTTAATATACATATTCAATCTATACAAATGTGAAGTTAATATCTTTCTAAGGATATAACTCAAATGACATCAAATATTCTAACCTCCAGACTTTTTGCCATTATTTTCAATTATTTTCATTCTTTTTCATATTTCTTACATCTACAAACCATTAGTATTTCATAAAGTCAAGGTTTATTTAGATTCACTCACACATTTACCACTTTTTACTTTTTACTTTTTACTTTACTTTTTAGCTTTCTGTCTAATGAATGCAATGATTTCCCTCAGAGGCAATTTTCATTCTGCTCAAAGTACACTTTTAGACTCCTCTCTAAGTGTATGCTTGTAGCAAATCAGGTTTTCAATTACCTCAAAAATTTTTTTTCATTTCCTTTTATGAAATAGTGTTAACTCACTATATGACTCTAGGTTTTTAGCAATTTTTCCTCAAAACATTGAAGGTAATGTTCCTCTGTGTTCTTTCATTGCTGTTGTTGAGAATTCATATAATTCTGATTGCTACCTTGACTTTGGTTGAGTTTTTAATAATATCTTATTTTACTGCAAGCTTACCAAATTATTGCATTTTAAAAACCATTGTCTTAGTGGGAGGATCATTTAATGTATATGTGGTTATCTGTAAATAAGAGAACACATTTGTTTCAAATGCTGATTAATTGAAGGTTAAACTATGCATTGATTCAAAAAAGCTTTATGGAATTTCTACATCATTCTGCATACTATCTTAGGAACTGGAGATACAGGTTGAATTAAAACAAAGTCTTTAACATAATAAGCCTTAAACTCTAATAGAGGGAAATAGTTAAAATAGACCATAAATCAATAAATATATGCATAAGTCTGGAGAGTTCCCTTTTAAAAATCCTTTATATTTAGATCTCAGCCTATCTTGAGCTTTGCATGGACCCTGATGGAAAAAGAAGGGACAAGTAAAATGGTGAGATGGTTCTTAGGAAAGAAAGAAAAAAAAAAGAACAAATAAAGAGGAAGGAAGGAAGGAAGGAAGGAAGGAAGGAAGGAAACAATGGATGCAGGGTTTAACACACTTTAATTCAACTGAATGATAACTTCAGTGTCATATTACTAGCAGCATGTATTCTAATGCAGATGACAGATAATCATAGCATGGTATAAATGTCATATGTAAAATCACTCCATGAGGATAAAATTGAAGTGACTCAGTCTGAGGGAGGTAGGTATGGAAGACTCAGTGCTTCACAGCTCATATGACCATTTTGCTGAAATTAAACTAAAAATAAGTGCTGAAAAATTTCTGGGGTGTTTTGGAAAGCAATGCCAAGGCGATGAAGCACATATACAGGGCTTCGAATGCCACATCAAGAAATTTTAAGTTTATTCTGTGCAGAAAGGGTGGAAAAAGTTAACATATGTCAGGCAGAGAAGATAGCATGTGCTAAGTTGGGAAGTTATGAAAGAACAGACACTTGAGGACACCAAGAAGATTTATACGACTAGTTAGTGAAGTATTTAGGAAGTGAATTTCCACATATGAGGTTTAAAGAGTAAGTAGAAGCCAATTTAAAATGGTTATGCACGACTTCCTAAGGAGTATGTAATTTGCCCTGCAAAAAATTGTGAGCTGAAAACTACTTTTACAAAGTGGGATTGATAGAACAATCATCAATTTTAGCTAATAATTACGATGCATCAAGATAAGCTCCCTCTTGCCCATCTGATTTTGGGGTGACTATGCTGGGCTTCCTGTGTCTGTATTATGATGTACTTCCTGTGCCTCCTATCAAGAGGGTGCCTCAAAGACTCCCTCCCTACTTTGCCTTTTGAAAAACAGAGGAGGCTTCTCTGACACATTCAGACACGATGTCTAAGTATTGGGGAAATAGCACTGAAGGAAATCCTCAAATAACAGGACATAGGAGTTGATTAATTCAACCCCCCAGGACTTACATCCACTCTAGAGGTAATTCTGAGGTGCACTCAATACCGTTTCTAAGAGGCTCCCCAAAGAATTAAGACCTGGTTCTGCACTGTGATAACCAGCACATTAACGTACCCTTCATTGGTTGTTCCTCCTCTGTCTCACTTTATCCACTTCTGCACTTCTGCTACCTGGGATTGCAAGATGCTTGCCTTAGGGTCAGTTTTCGGAGGAACTCAAACTGAGGAAGCTGACAATGGAAATGGGCCTAGAAATGAGATCCTAGGGATGGAAATGGAATTAGATCCATCCCTCATCAGTCAGTGGCCACAGGGCTCCATTGTTGGAAGTAAAGAAAGGGTAATTATCCCTGACATGCTAAGACTCAGGTGGATTGGAATGATGAAGAATGGCTGACTTATATAACTCTGGCACTTGAAAGATATGAGCGCAATAGTAATTTTATATATCATGGAGTTGGCTGACTTTTTTTCATTTCCCTATAAGCCTTTAAGAAGGGCCTGATTTAATCAGCCAACAGTCAACCCAGGGAAGACGGTGCAAGCTGGAAGGCGTCCACATAGCATTTAAATATACCCTCATTTCTTGAAGCCAAAGGGTAGACTTCTTAAAATCAAACTCAGAATTCAATTATTTGGGTGACAGAATTGCAAAAGAGACTAAATGCAGAACTGTAGTGAGTCTCCTATGCTAAAGTCAAGTCTGAAATAGGAAAGGAGTTCGACCTTGAAACTTGGGATACATGTGTCTGAGAACTACTAAATCCTCTCGGCAAGAAGTCAACCCATTCTCCCTGCTAGAAAAGACTACCTAAATACCTCATCTGAGGTGGAGATGAGGTTGCAAGATGATGATCTTCTTCCCCTGATTCTGTCTTATCTCCCCTGATTGCCTGTGGTAAACTTACATGGGTCAGGTTCAGCATAAGGGGAACAAAAAATGCAGTCAGATAGCAGATAGCATTCTCAAGTGTTTCAAGTTCTAACTAATGTATGAGGGAATGAGCCTGGAAAATGCTGGGAAAGGATGAAAGGGCTGAATATTGGGTAGAAAAATAAGGAAATGTTTATTCACATGGGAGAATACCCCCATGCCTGTGGACTTAATGTTATGTTTAATATTATGACAATGTTATGATAAGGACACTCAGAGATGATCCTAAGACATTTCTGGGATTTTTCTTTTAGAGAATAGACAAAATAAAAATGGTATGCAGCAAATGAGGTTGAAATGCAAGAATTTTTTTAATGAAAACTTTGTGGAAGAAGTTCAGGAGGCATGGGGAGGTGGGCAAGATAGAATGGATTTAACTTGTGAGACTAAAGAACCAATCACTTGCCCTGTGCTCCCTGGGAAGGCCTGCAGGACATATTCTTCACTATAGCAATATGAATGCACATGTGAGGGAAACACTGGCCTTATTGAGAATATCATTGCTGGCTGTATCATTGCTCCCTTAGCCAAAGTTGACTATAGAAAATGATACACTGAGCTAGGAACCTCAGTTTCGCTGGGGTCGATCAGATTCCGGAATAAGCAATGCCAAGTGTTGGCACTTAATCATTGTAGGAAAACTGGATTTACCTACAAGGTTGATGTGGCAACCATGGTGTTTAGAATGTTAGGTCCATATGTATCTCATTATGTGTGCACCAGATCTGTGGACATTTCCTCTGGTCAATTCCCTGGGCCTAAGGTCATAATTGGGATGACTGTATTAGCAGCTGGAAGAATCCTCATGTTATTGTAACTGTGGAGTAAATGTTTTTATGGTAAGAATTGCTAAGGACATCAAGTGCTGTGTGCATGTATGTCACTATCAGCCGGAGCTACATTATGATGTGAAACTGCACAGCACCAATAAAAGTATATAAAAAAGAGAAAGAAATGTGAAGAAAGGAAGGAAGGAAGGAAGGAAGGAAGGAAGGAAGGGAGGGAGGGAGGGAGGAAGGGAATTGCTCCATGGAATCTCCTAAAACTCTCCCTTCAAACTACCAACAGAGTAAGTCAGCAATGCCACATCATCCCAGGAGGAACTGCAGAGGTTAGTGTTGTCACCAAAGGAAGTGTGCCAGAGTGACGATCGATCGCCCATTTGATTCAGCTGTATGAGGCCTGAAAATTCAGATGGCAGATAATAGGGAAATATGGTCATCCTCACAAAATGGTGGGACTAACTGCAGCTTTCCCAGCTGGGGGTGGGTACCTTATTGGAAGTGGTTAAAACAGTCTCTGATACTTGGTTTTCTGTTACATATCTGGAGAATGTATTCTTCTTGATACCTACTAATAAAGATAAAAAAAATGTTTTGCATGAGTCAGACAACACACAATTATTGTTTTGACCATGAGCTATGTTAATTTTCTTGCTTTCCATCACAAGAGTTGGCAGGGACCCTAATCATCTTGAAATTCTACATAATATCTTGCTAGTCTACTATATAAATCCACCATACTAATTGGAGATAATAAGAAGGAAGTTGAAACTATTTAGATAATTTTATTTCAAATACTACAAAATATGAGGCTTCAGAAAACTAATTATATCTTTTATGTAAAGGTTAACCCTTTAATCTTAAATTTTTAGGGTATATCATGAGAAGTTAGTTTTTTCCTAACTTTCTAAACATTTAATCTAGACCTGTTATTAAATAAGCCCCGAGCTCCCTACGGATTTACAAATACATTCTCATATATATGAAATTTATGTTGGTTGATTCTATTTTATATCTGATACTTTGCACATCTATTTTATATAGTACTACATTTTAATTTATAAAGATACATTCAAATGTATACCCATTTTTCCATTTGAATATCTTTTGTTATTCATACTTTTTTCTATTTCCAGGTATTTATAATCTCCTTACAGAATCATGAGAAAAATCATAATAGGTTTATTTGTGAAATTATAACAAGTATAATTTGGTAAAACTGAAATTTCTATAATAATTCTTATTTATAATAAAAATGCTAACATATATAATAAGTTGCTACTATTTTATAATTACTATGCACCTTTTTATTGAGTTAATCACTAAACATTCTGTAATTTTACCTTTGTGACTTTAACCCACATTAGTCAATAATATATTTTAAAAAGAAATATCAGTGGATAAGGCAAACAAAAAAAATAACCCTAGAAAAGATGTGTCATACTTTGTATGTAAGTCTGAGCTTTATGGACATATAAATACTTTAGTAGGAGAGAAATGGTAATAATAGTGAAGGTCCTTGAACTCACCCAGAGAAACAATTGAAATTAATGGCATTTAACCTAAATAGATGAGAAGTTATAAGTTTCTTCTATTGGAAAGTTTTTCATGTGTACAGAATAAGAAATTTAATTTCATAAGAAATATAACTGCATCATGGATAAAAATTTCAAGGTAACTAATGTTGACAAAGTATTTTAATAAATTCATTTAAAGATAGCATCGGCTTCTCTGGCAGGTAATGAGTTAGTTTCTTGCCCTCACAGTTATGGGAGGAGAATCTGAACTTAAAAGGGTATTTGAGAAACAAATGAGATGTTGATAGTAATATTTTAAGTATCTTCCAATCGTGTTTGATAATGTGGAACTTATGAGGTAGTTCATTTATTCTTCACTTTGATGTTCTCCCAATCCCACACACATGATTTATGGTCTTTAAAAATACAGTGAACTATCACTATCAAGACAGCATGGTTTCAATCAGTAGGCTTTTTGTTGGCAGATGTAAAATGCACCTGTAATGTATGGGATCCTTTGAGGACACAGCCTTTATTTGAATTCCTTCAGGGTTCATTTTAAAGCTTAAAGTTTCAGCCAATGTTTTATGGATTTGATTCACATAGTTAAGTGCTTTAGTACAAATTGGAAAAGCCAACTTTACATTCTTTTGCATGTGAGCAGAATAAATCCCCTAAGACGAAAACCAAGAGGGATGACTGACCTAGCTCAGCCTTTGTGCCTTTATTTGTTGAGGAAGTCCAAAGTGCCATGAGATTGATTAAATCAAATAAATATGTTGAGGTTGACACTTTGGGTGATTTGTTCATTTCTCTTTGTTCAATCCCTCTTCTAAGCACTGCCAAGCCTCTTGCCATACAGACAAACGTGACTGCTGGTAAATTGTCGCTTTTTGGAAACTGAGCTACCATGAGTTCCACCTTTAAAGAAATGAACGTTAAGTCTAATGTAAATACCTAACAGCCCACTCCTGTTTGTGTTTCGGTTGGATGGCTTAAATAGTTTATGAATTTTGTTTCCTCACATACCAAATCAGCTGATCCTTCTTTTTAGCCTCCAATTTGAAACTTGGTAACTTCTATTCCTTTAAATACAAATAGGACAATTTTGAATTCTTTGGCATAGATCTTAAGAAACCATTCGTTCTTATAATTACCATTAACCCAAACGTTTCTAAACATTTTTCTGGGTGACACGGTGAGCAGAACAAATCACAAACGAGAATTTGCTTAGTAAAATCTGGGCATCTGCTGAACCACTACCATACTCCAGGACCTATGTAGGCTTCTAGGGGTGGAGAATCAACTCAGTTTCTTGCATAACGTTGCTTACAAGTAGGAAGGGAGAAAATATGGAAGCATAATTAATTATCATCCTAACAAAACCTATGTGGTACAAGAGGGATGAAATGCCATATGGTTTCCTAAGTGAGAATAAGCACTTCTGATTAAGGAAGATTTTGTGAACTTAAAAGTTTGACAGGATTTGAAGCAGAAAAAAAAATGAGAAAGAGGAATGGAGGTCCAATAGCAAGTAAGTAGTCTGCTTTCTAAGTGAGTCAAATGCAGTAATGAATTTTAAAAAGCCCGTGATTTAGTCTAATGTTAAGGTGAATGTTGCCCTTTACAGCAATTATTTTTATAACTAAATTAGGTCATCCATAAAGGTTTGGTTTTTCAGGGACACAGAAATCATATATCACTGTAAAATCTCCAGAGAAGCCTGACCTGAAACTTCATATAATTGAGACATCCCTGCTTCCTTCAGGGAGTAAATTAGTTGGTTTTCAACTCTTTTACTCGACTCTAATTTAAGTGTCCTCTTTCTAAATGGTAATTTGACCCAGAACATCTCTGAAATGTCTGAGACATTTAACAATTCCTCAAGGGGTTTTTACAAAACCTGTGAGTCGTGATGAATTCAGAAGGTAGAACAAGTTAATGACTTTTGGAAAAAAAAAATGTATTCGATGTGGTAGGATTCACTTCCAGGAAATCACTTAGCATAAAATCTAAAGGTCAGGAGGATGGAAAGGAGCAACATGATTGCCTAACACCGTTCTTCAGGGTTAAATAAAGAAAAGCTTCTGAGTACTTGTCAGAAAAATAATTTTACAAATAAGCATGAGAACAGCAGCATGATATTGTGGAAAGAGGACTGTGTAGGAATTGGGAGACCTGGAAGGCAGTTATGGCTTTGCCATAAATTTCCTTTATGACTCAAATCAAATTACTTGTCCTGGGATTCTAGTTTCCTTATGCACCAGTCCAATGAAAGGACTGGGAGAAATCAACTTTGACGGTAATTTCCAACTCTGTAGAACTTTCTCTCCTTACCATGAATTTGATCCTTTCAAACTTTTAGAGTGAGAATGAAGATGGAAACCCATTTGAGTACTCAGGCTTGACACATTTAGAAGCTATTCTAGTAGTGAATCAGGCAAAACCAAATCGCCAATAGAACTACCTTAGAAACGGATCTGAGAAGATGAGAAGTGGAGGACTTGGCTACAAGCCAATGTCTAAGAATCTGATGTTGAAAGAAACAGAATATATTAATGAATAACGTAGATTAAGGTTTTGCATTAATGTGAGACACTGAAATTCTTGATGCAGCAGCTACATTTGCCAAATTATAGTCCTAACAATGAACACTAGGAAACTATTTGAGCAAAAACTACAGATTTTATGTGTGTGCATGCGTGAGTGTGTGTAGTTTTGTCGTTATTGTTGTTGTTTTGTTTTTGTGGTAGTCAGGGTTGAACCCAGGGATGCTCTACCACTGAGCTACATCCCCAGTTTGTTTGTTTTCTTAAATCACAGTGTAAGTTAGCATGCACTGCCCTCAAACCTGTGGTCCTCCTGTCTCAGCCTTTCAAGTACTGGGTTTACAGGCATGGGCCACAATACTGTTTATGAAGTTTTGAAAGAATGGAATGATTGTTCTTACTCTAATGAAAAGAATGAGATTATTATATTTAAATGATAGGCTAAAATTGATTCAGAAAGTGGAAATACAGGGTTGGATAAGGCTTTTTAAAATATCTGGCTAACACATTTCATTTTATAGATGGGAAAACTTAGGCCTCAGGAAGATTTTCTAGTAGGGGAGAGAAAGAGAGAGAGAGAGAGTGAGAGAGAGAGAGAGAGAGAATTTTCAAAATATATTACAGATAATTAAATAGGTCATTATCTTTCATACTAAAAAATATAGAATAAATAAGGCCTAGCCATGCCATGTAACATTGCTGTCACGGGGGATCATGACAGAGCACCCTGGGACAGATGACCTCCTCTGGGAAGTCCTCAGACTACTATCAGCATTCATTTTTCTTTCAGATGATCTAACAGCTGAATTACAATTGGGCTGAGTTCTGTAGTGGACCTTCTATAAGTTTTCTATGAACATAAAAAAAACTTCAATAAACATTTTGTAAATTTCAACTTCAATGAAAAATTAAATTATGGGAATATTTAAAATATACTATTAGTGACAAATGGGAATGATGTTACCTGCATATTTTTTATAAAGTCTGCAAGGATAAAGACAAAAATAAGGATAGTGATTACTCTTGGGTGATAGAAGTAGGTTACTTATAGTATTTCTTTCTTTAAAAAATTAACTGCATATCATAAATTTACTTCAAAAGTAATATTGTATATATGTGCAGTGGATGTGTGTGGATGTGTGGATACTTATAAAAATAAATAAATAAACAACTCAGAGCACACCTTAGATGCTGATGGCTCTTTCAGATTTGATTACATGTGGCCTTCTAGAACCTTCAGCCTGCCATGTCTCAGGAGACAGTCTATTCACTTGACACAGCACCAGAAATGTCATGAAAAACCTTGTCCACAGATATGTTGATTTGAAAATTTTTAAAAAGTCCAGAAAAACATTTCACTGTGGAAAAACAAAATCAGAGAAGCCGTGTCTTTGATGTGAACATTATTGATTAGAAATATTTATCTTCCTGGTTTGACATTAAATATGAATTTATTATAAACTGTGAAGTGTTAGGTAAATTCCAGGGATTTTTTAATATGTTAACTTTTCTAAAGTTATCTGGTTTTTAGAAAGGCATTTCTGTAGTTATCATGACCTTAATTCAAAGGACTGATAGATTAAAAAATATTAGGCCAGTAGTAAGACTGGGGTAGCAAAATATTTTAAACCTGAACTTTGGATTGTACTGTGAAAATCCAGCTTCACCGTGGAGAGCATAAAACAACAATTTTAGAGAAGTAATTCAGGAAAGTATCACAAATGCACTAACGGGGATTGGTTTGCATCCTGATTAGGACTTGACTAGAAATAAAGATGAGGAAGGGATCGCAAAAGGAAACTGTAGCATATGGCAAGTTGTAGGATATTTAAGATGCCTGATACATTTGAAGGACATCAGGGAAGTGGTTGCCCATGGGCCTAGAGATGTAAGTTGAGGTAAGGAGGAGAGACCCATGTGTTGAGGTCTTTGTAATTTATCTTGTAAGCAATGGGGTATCAAAGAAGTTTTTAAGTCTAGGAGAAGATCAAATTTCCTTTTTAGGAAGATAGTTCTGGAGAAAGTAGAAGACAGAATGGCAATACATAAGTAAATAAATAAATAAATAAATAAATAATTCTTTTGCAAAAGTCTAGGTGAGAAATGTTCATTTTTTTGTCTTCAGGTAAATCAGTGCAAATAAAAAGAGAAGAAAGAAATTCCTGAAAATTAACCAGTCAAATTCTGTGTCCTCTGGCACAAATCTCTTTGGATTTGGACATAGTCAGAGAAGAAGAAAGGATGACCCTGACTTTTCTAACTTGGAAACTAGAAAAGTTTGGAAAAGAAGTGGATCTTATACCATTATTCAAAATTGAGATGACTTTATTGTCAAGAAATGCACAAGCTACATTGCCTGTTTTCTTTTATTGGCTTTAAGATTCTTATTTTATGTAGGTACCAACAGACCTGTAGGGCTAGCACTGACTCTATCCTAAGGAAAATTTCAGTTTACTTGGGGACATGAATATGGATACAGTGACGGGAGCCCGAGTGCAACTTTAAAATCAATATAAAATACCATGTGAGTGCCAAGAAGGAAAACACTGATTCTGAGTGATCAGAAGGAATACGGAAAAGGTAAAGCTACTATGTGGGTGCGTATCTAGAAGAAGTGTATTTCTGCACAGATGCCACCTGTGGAATGAATGTGCCCGTTTAACCAGGAGTGTCTCTTGGGCTTTACCTCAAACATGTTGAGTCAGGGTGTTTTAGGGCAGGTCCCTTGCCTTCCCCTCTTTATTTTTTTGTTTTATAAGTGATCTTGATATATGTTATCTAGTTGAAAACCAAAACCCAATGTCATTACTTGCTGGGTAAGTCAGAATCACTTTCTCACATTAAAAACAAAACAAACTACACAGATAAGATTCCATGTCTTGAACTAAGTGGTCAATTATTGTGATACATCTTCTTAGGTTCTACAGATTCTGCCGCTCCTCAATTTTAGACAAGTAATCATAGATCTAGTAGTTTTTTTATATGAAAACTACCCACCTCAGCATTACATCCATTATTTTTATTATAATATTTAATTAGCTCACATATAAAAATGCTTTGAAATATTTCATGAGACAGAGCATTTTGGTTTTTAAAATTGGATAACTTCAGAGACTTTTGCTTAGCAATCATAACCTGGGATTTCTTTTTATCATGAAGCTTTCTGTGAGTTTTCTCTCCTCATTTTTGAGTTGAATCATAGTTTATAAACACATACTACAGTCTCCAGTTGCAAGTGTCTGTCAGTACTGCTTAATCCTGTTAAAGTATCTCCACTGGGCCTAACCACAAACCTTAGAATAGCCAAATATGAGCTACTGCTTCTCCAGCTACTCTTAAGAAGAAAGCTGGAAATGATTAATTCCTTCTCAATATCCTTACTTATTTTGGTGTCATTTCCTCCCCACGGGTTTTGAAGCTGTAGTCACACACTTGCGAAGGCTGCTCATGAAGACAGGCTGTTCAAAGGTGTTAGTACATATTTTACTTGAAACACTCTATAACAAAATATTTAGGAATAAACACTGAGCTGAGTGTGGTGGCACTTACCTGTAATCCCAGTACTTGACAGGCTGAGACAGGATGATTGCAGGTTCGAGGCCAGCCTCACCAAATTAGCAAGGTCCCTCAGCAACTTAGGGAGATTCTTCTTAAAAAGAAAAAAAATAAAATAGGTCTGGGGGTATAACTCAGAGATATAATGCCTCTGAGTTCAACCTCTAGTACCTCCCCCCCAAAAGTTACTAGATCTTCCTTAAATCTTTTGTTTATTCTTATAGAGTCATTTCCATTATCATCCCTTGAATTTAAAAATATTTGGTAGTATGTAAATATTCTTAGATAATTTTTTTGATATTTGTGAAAATTCTGTTAGCCAATTATTATCATTACTTAAATCTCAAAGAGAACATATGAATTACCCAATATAATGGATATTAAGAAGTAGGCATTAGATTTCTAACTTGAGTATATGTATAAGAACATGTTCAAAGCAAATAAAATTGCACAAGGGGAAAATAGGTAAATAGGATCAAATAAAATCACCCACTTTGACCTAGTTAACCACCTGACACATAAGCTGCCAAGACCATTTATTGCACAGTTACTATATAACCCTTGAGACTCTACAGCTCTTTACAGCACCAAAGGCTATTTCAACTGTAGATTGTTTTCTTTATGAACCTGACATTTTCATTCCAAAGCAAGAAACTCTTAGATAGCAATGTAATGTTCCAGGATGAAAGAGAAATAGCAGATTTGGGACTGAAGGTAGAGGTAAGAATGCAAAACCTAAATCTCAAGGCATCACAGGATTATTATTTTTGGAAGAGATTATCATGCTGGTATTATTTACACAGTGTCACACAGAAAACTGTCAACAGTGCCAGGGCTTCAGATCTGATCTCCAGATTCAGCAGAACACTCTTTCTACTGTCCTAATATATAACTGAAATCTTCATGTTATATTGATCTATCATCTCCCAAACTCCAGGGGTTAGATTAAAAATATTCTTGCTCAGATCAAGCTGCTATAAAAAAGTGACACTTCCCAGGGGAAAAGGATTAGAATTACAATTCTTTTGGATCATATGAATGTAGAAGTATGCCTTCATATCTTTCATTGTTGTGAGAAGTCACCCAAAAAGGAACTAGTTCTTTATCATATGATTACCAATGCAAATGCAGCATTTATTAAAGATACAATGTTTGAGGCCAGCCTCAGCAACTTAAGCCCTCAGCAACTTAGTGAGACCCTATTTCAAAATAAAAAAATAAAATAGGGCTGGGGGTGTGTCTCAGAGGTAGAACACCCCTGGGTTCAATCTGGGATGGCATCAAATTAAAAAGATTCTGTACAGCAAAGAAAATAATTGAGACTTTGAAGACAGAGCCTACAGCATAGGAGAAAATCTTTGCCAGCTACTCTGCTGATAGGGAACTAATATAAAGAACTCAAAAAAAGTTAACACCAGAAAAGCAAATAACATAATTAAATATGGGCAAACGAGTTGAATAGGTACTTCTCAAAAGAATAAATACAAATACCCAACAAGTGTATAAAATATTCAGTACCATTAGAAATCAGGGAAATGCAAATCAAAACTACACTCATATTCCATTTAATTCCAGTTAGGATGTCAATCTTCAAGAATACAAACAATAATAAATGTTGGAAAGAATGTGGGGAAATAGGAACTCTTAAACACTCTTGGTGGGGTTGTAAATTAGTACAACCACTATGAAGATCAGTATAGCGGTTCCTCTAAAGACTAGGAATGGAACCCCCATATGACCCAGCTATACCCCTCTTGTTATCTTTCCAAAGGAATCAAAGTTAGAATACTGTAGGGATACATGCATATCCATGTTTATAGCAGCATAATTCACAAAAGCCAAATTATAGGACCAGCCTAGGTACCCGTCAACAGATGAATGGATAAAGAAAGTGTGGTATATACTCAAAATGGAGTTTTACTCAGCCATAAAGAAAAACAAAATTATGTAATTTGCAGGAAAATATATGGAAATAAGGAATATTTTGCTATTGGAATCAGCCAGTCTCAGAAAGCCATATGTGGAAGCTGGGGAGAAAATAGGAAACAAAAGTTACTTCAGATAAATGAGGAAAGAGACCAGTAGAATAGTGGAAGAGGGTTGGGGGAGAGAGGTGGAGCAGAGAAAAGCGAGGCCGGAGGAAGGGAAGACTTTAAATAATGTTATGTCCAAAAATGATGCTATCTCATTAGCATGTGCAGGGAGGGAGGAGGGGGTGGCGGGGTGGGATACACAGAGAAAAACGTCAAGTAATGTGTGCATATATGAATGTATCAGTTTGGATCTCACTATGATATATAATTACAATGTACCGATAAAAGTTTTTAAAAAAGAAAAGAAAATAGGGCTACTGTGATTATGCAATGAATAGGCAGTGTTAGCTGGCAATCATTTCAGTAATTGTATCCATCATCATATTTACATTTCTATAATTAGATTCAACTATTTGTGTGAAGCAAGGTTTCCTGTTTAATGTAGTCTTTATTAGCAGTCAGTAAACAATAAGCTTGAATTCCACTGATATGTTTGGAAAGTATTAATTTTATAAGAATACTTTTCTAATGAAGCCCTAGTCTCAATCCATCAACAGTGACTGAACACCCAGCTTGGGCGAGGAACAGGGACTATGAAGAGGTGGAATTCTTAGACCCAACCCTTAAATCGCTTACAATGAACTGGTATAATAATATACAGCTAGTAAATAATAATAATATATTGCAGTATATAACAGTAATGTATGATAGTTCAGGGGAATTGCATGAACTACAGGAGCTCAGAAAAAAGATATCTCTGTGAACTAAGAAGAGATATGTTGTAAAAATTGATATTTTTCTTTAATGAAAGTGAAATACAAAAATACAGTAGTATTTTATCCATAAATATGAATCCTAACATTTCAGAGGATGTGGGCATGTAATTCCTCATTTAGTGTCAATTTCAATGTAGCACTTAAGATCTTATTAACATTAAATTTAGCAAAATTTTTAGTATCTTATTCTCTCAAGTTTCTTTTCCTCTCCATTTTTCTTTCAGTATTATTTTTTGTCTCCAAAACATATTTTTATTCAGTACATTACATTTGATTGACAGACTATTTGGGGACCAAAAGTTTGAATCAAAAGTTTGGACTCATTAAATTTTTTATGTCATATCATCAATCAGAGAAATTCAAATCAAAACTACACTAAGATTCCATCTAACTAGATGGAATGGCAATCATCAAGAACACAAACAATAAAAAATACTGGTGAGGATGTGGGTAAATAGGAGCTCTAATACACTGTTGATGGGACTGCAGATTAGTATAGCTGCTATGGAGATCAGTGTGGAGGTTTCTCAGAAGATGGGGAATAGAACCATCACATGACCTAGCGATACTGCCTCTGGGCATCTTTCAAAGGAATTGAAGTCAGAACAGTATAGCAATGCATGCATATCCACGTTCATAGCAGCACAATTCACAATAGCCAAATTATGGAACCAGCCTAGGTATCCATCAACAGATCACAAAACTGTGGTATAACAAACAATGGAATTTTACTCAGCATAAAGAAGAACAAAATCATGTTATTTGCAAGAAAATGGATGAAACTTGAGAATATTATGCTAAGCAAGATCAGTCAGTCTCCAAAAAATGAGTAGTTGTATGTTTTCTCTTATATATGGAAGCTAGATAGAAATTTGGAAATAAGGATAACATCAGGCAAGAGCAGTTTCCAATGAAGTGATGGAGGGGGTTTAGGGGAGGAAGGAGGGGAGAAGGAGACATAAAAAGTGTAACAACTGAAATAATGCTACATATGTATACAAAGTTACCAATTCCAATCTCAAAGATGTGTGTGAGGAGGGTGAAGGGGAGAGGACCTGGAGGGGAATACTCCAAAAATTGTGGGCGTGTACGTTTCTATCACTCTATGCCCCAGTATAATGTAAAATTACAACGTACCAAATAAAAGTATAAAAAAGAAAAAAGAAAGAAAAGGATGTTTCTGAGTACTTTAAGACTGTTATTCTTCCCTGTGGCATATTTGTTCTCTTCAATTTCCAGTCATCAGTTGAGCACTCACCTCTTCTTAGTGATGAGAGAAAATCTTCTGCAATATCTCTCTTCTTATTAATTATATTACTTCTTAAAGGAAAGAAATCTACAAATATATTGAGTAGGAGACCAGAGTTACAGGAATCATATGAGTCCAGGAGTCCTAAGAGTTATAGGAACCAACATTATTGAGGTGATGAAGAGATCAATAATGATCCCAGAATGATCCTTTAGGGAAATCTTTCCGTGTTATTTGGGCTAGTAGGCCCCTTATCTAGAGAGGAAGTAGCTTCCCTACTAAACTGTAAAATCTCTGAAGACAAGGATTACCTCTGTTCACTTCTCTTCCAGGCTGTTTGTGCAGTAAAGAACACAGGGCTTAAGGGTCAATAGAGTGAAACAGAGCAGTTAAGAGCACAGACTTGACAGAAAGGCCCATTGCTGCCACTAGCCAGCCACAAGTCACTGGGTACCTAACTGATTGTGCAGAGAGGCAGAGGCAGGGTGATGCTCTGGTAAGAGGAAGCAGACCACCAGCATTTCTTACTGCCTAAGACTCTGAGCAATTATTTAACATATTGGGCCTCTACTTCCTCATCTTAAAATTGGGATGAAAAATAATACCTATTCAGAGGAAGTTATTGTAGATGAAATGAATTAATGTGCAAGGTATGGAAAAATAAAAAGCATTGAGTAAGTGTTCATGATTGTTAATAGTAGTAGTAGTATACTAATTTATTTGACCTCTCCACCTTCCCCATCTTCAAACTGGAAAGATAGATACACTTACTTCATAAGATTGATATTATAACTAATATAGGTAGAGCACTTAAAACAGTGTCAGACCACAGTGGGCCAACATATTTTATCCATTAATATTATTACTGTCATCAGATTACTGATTTTATTAAAATATGATTTTTTAAAATTGGTTTCCCGATGTAATTCAATGTCTCATTAATAACCTGCACATCAATGAGCTCACAGTTTTCTAAAGGTCATCAGCCTCTTTAGCTGAATTTGGGCTGTGGCCATCAGAGCACCCTCTGGTAATTCTCTCTTCTAAGTGGCAAATTAGCCCAAAGAGTTATTCAGGAGATTAAGTATTCTTTAATAGTATACTTGGACAGGAAAAAAGTTTACATTAGCCTCAAAAGATTGTCCTCACATATGTCACCTCTCTTATTGAAAGAATAACTCTCCTGGGTGACAAATTCATTAGAGGAAGTCCAAAGAAGCCATTACTTTGCAATAGAGATATATAAGGAAGCAATCCAGCAGGAAGGAAGGTATAACAACTTGGTCCGTAGGAAATACTGTTTGGATAAATCCACAAGGAAAATACCCTTTTTTTCCCTTCAACATTTTGTTGTTGTTGTTTGGCCCTGGTAAGAGATATTTCTAGGAGTAGTCTTTTGATGACTTTGCTTCTAGTTTTCAATCAGCCTGTAGCAATAGACTTGGTCTATGCAGACTAAAAAGGAGACAGGAGGCACAGACAAAATATAGTATCTTAGGCTGCTTTCTGACATGAAGAATGAAGGTATTTCCAGGTACTGGAAATGTCCATATTCTGCCTTAAGCAGAAAATATTCTAATTCAGCTTAAAAAAATAAAGAACAAAGCCAGGTGCAATGGCACACACCTGTAAGCCCAATCCTTGAGAGGCTGAGACAGGAGGATCACAGGTTCAAGGCCAACTTGAGCAACTTAGCAAGATTCGGTTTCAAAATAGAAAATAAAAACGAGCTTGGGTGTAGCTCAGAGGTAGAATCTCCTTGTGTTCGATCCCCAGCACTACACACACACACAAAATAATTTATAATTAAATAAAATAAAGAACAAGACATTACAAATATGGCCATCTCATCTAAAGAGATGATTCTGTGCGTACAACGGGTAGCAGAACAAGAAGGAAGCAATCTATTTGTTCTGAAAGAATTTTGCCACTTCAATGGATTGGACACACTTGAAACCAGATAGCATCATGGCTTTCTGACAGCTGAGGTCAGACATGCAGTATACACAGAGATTTTAGAAGATTCGAATGGATTTTCCTCCTGTTACATGGCTAAGTGTATGTGTAATTAATCCACAGATTTTTCCACCAATAATAAATAATTGCAGCTCCTCTTTTTAAGTCTATGTAAATGAATTAATTATCCTAGTGGATTTACTATACAAAAAGTTGACAAGACATTATCCTGAGGATGTCCGGCAATTTTCATAGAAGTATCTTCTCTTATCTGCTCTATCCCTACTTACCAATTAACACTTTTTTAATCTTCTTGCCTCTCATCATTTTATTTTATTTTTTATTGGTGCATTACAATTATACATCTTGATGAAGTTCAGGGTGATAGAGGCATACATGCATACAATATTCATTAAGGCCTCCCACAGTTCCCACCCCACTCCCTCTCCCTCCCCACCTTCTCATGCTCAGCACAGTGATTGGCTTTGATACGTTTGTATATGTACATCATGAACCAGAAAATACCTACTTTTTTTTGGCTTAAGGGGAATGTCCTGATGTTTCCAGTGAACCATTAGGATTTAGGTTAACTACAAGCTTATATATGTATAAATATTAAATGTGGCTTTTCCAGATAATAAATTCATACCAGTACATTGACTAGTAGTAATTGAATAGGTAGTAAATTTCTATAACTTAATAATTGTTATTAGTATAGAATTAATAATAGATTAACATAGGCCAAAATATTGAGCTCCATACAACATACTTTGTTGAATTTAATAAAAATAAATATTAATATTCTGGATTAATTTAGTTGGGTTTAACTCTATTTACTAAAACATAGATCTGATTTCTCTTCCATTTCATGGCAGAAATCAGAA
The DNA here is from genome assembly GCA_004027185.1 of Glis glis. Lineage (NCBI taxonomy): Eukaryota > Metazoa > Chordata > Mammalia > Rodentia > Gliridae > Glis > Glis glis. The sequence goes on along the minus strand of PVJS01004954.1, from coordinate 24,622 downwards.
TGAGACAAGCTTCTTAAATGAAGGAATCAAATGATGATATCCCTGCAGCAATCTTTGGAAGCCTTTTATTAGGAAGACTAATGCATTCTAACATTAAATCCTCAGGTGGAAGAATTGGGTAGAGTCAACCCTAGAATTTTAATAGCTAACCCAAGCAGAATAAAATATTGCTTTCTTTTTTTTCTCTGAAGTTACTCTGAGAAATTATAGCACTGAAATACTAATTTCAAACTACCATTACCAACCACAGACACAGAGGTTCCCCATGAATCCCAAGACAACATATTAAAATAACCCTTTGCCCTTTTTATTGGCACTTCTTGGTAATATGACTAATACTAAAAGCTTCAAATGATGATTTCAACACAATATTGTACATAGAAGTAGACATCTCAGCGCTTTTTCCCTCCCTCCTCACCTTTACCTTTTCATGTCTCTGATGAAAATTTGACATAAATAACACAGGAATGTTTACTGTACTTCTTAACAAAGGGTCTCATATGACCAGACTTCATTAAAAGGAATGCATTCGCTCCCCAAAACAACATTCTCCCAACCACAAAGATGTATGCAAACACGGCCAGGGTTGCATCTTATGACAGGCAGGTAAATCAGCCTGACATCAAAGAAATTCTTGGTCAAATTACTTAGTTATTATTATTCACCAGGCCTATTCCTTATGGGTTCTCTTCATTTGGGATATTTTGAGGGAAGGAGCGTTTGCATGGCCATGTTTAAGTTTCAACAACTTTGTACTGGACGTGGCCTATGGTTAATGTTCAGTGAATATGTTGGATTAAATAATGCCATTTATCTCAGTTCTGTCCTTTATCACAGAAACTGATTATAATAGATGCTTAGTTGTTTAGTTTTGGTTTTTTTTTTTTTGGATAAAAAAAACTCAACAGAATAACTACTACCTTTCAAGGCCATGTGTATCTGTTGCGTATACTGTGTCCAGCATTATGATCATCCTTGGGTACTGGTAAGATAAAATCAATCACAGAAGTAGGATGAATCTCCATGGTTATCAAACCTGCTGCTTTGTTCCTAATATCTAAGTATTCCAGTCTTGTTGGTTATAAGCATTGAAATATGACAGAACTCTTATTTAATCTTCATCATAAGAGGGTCTCTGTCCTTTAAGGATAAAGTACTATAAATAATAGAGAATAATCCCACCATTCCATCTTGTACACAGGTTGGGCTGAAGATATGCAAGGCAATAAATGAAGGTTGAGTGTCTATAGCAAGCACTCCAGGATGAGTGAAATGTCATGCTTGACTCACTCTAGGAAAAGAGCAGGCACGTGGAGATCAGGCTTGGCCTCTCGAGCATGGCAGAGACTTCCTTCATGGGCTTGTAGTCCTGGTTGTATGGTGCAGAAGTGCATAAGCTCTAGTTCACACCATGACCTCCCTGCTATAGGCCTCTTTAGCAAAGCACTCTTAGCTGAGAGAGGCCAAGAGGACAGTTGTGGAAATGACATTTGTTATGTGTGTTATTACCTTTGTCCAACAGGATGTCTCAGCTATGATAAAAAGCTTCATTGAGAAAAGACAAGTCGGGCGTGGTGGCGCACGCTTGTAATCCCAGTACTTTGGGAGGCGGAGACCGGAGGATCCGGGTTCGAGGCCAGCCTCAGCTCTCCTCTCTCTCTCTCTCTCCCTGTCTCTCTCTCTCTCTCTACTTAGTGAGACCCTCCGCAACTTCGTGAGACCCGGTCTCAAAATAAAGTATAAAAAATAGGGCCGGGGGTGTAGTGCGGAGGTAGAATGCCCCTGGGTTCAATCCCCAGTACCGCAAAAAAAAAAGACAAAAATACTTTACTGAGACATATTCATGAGAAAAATAAGTTCCAGGGATCTATTATACAGTATGGTGACTATAGTTAATAATAATGTATTGCATATCTGAAAATTGCTAAGAATATAGACTAAATCCACTTAAGTGTTCACACCATAAAAAAGGCAAGTATATGAGGTGATGGCTATCTATTAATTAGCTTAATTTAATCATTCCACAATATATACAAATATTAAAACATTATATTATACCTTAGAAACATATAGCATTTTATTTTTCAATAAAAATAAGATAATAATGTTAAAATCCCCTCAAAATACAATTATACATCTTAGTTGGCTTAATGTAATAATAAACACTTATTGAGTGGCTATAATGTACCTGGCATGCTGCTAATAATTGTAAATACAATCTCTTAATTCTAACAGTAATCCTATAGGAGATAAAGAAGGAAAATGAGGCTTATAGGGAACTTGTCCTAGGTCATGTACCTAGTGGTGGTGGGTGCACTTTTATACACACACACACACACACACACACACACACACACACACCTCTTCTTTCATTACCACCGAGTGATCATACTAAGGCAGATGTCCTTGTTATTATTTTACAAAGAAAACCTGTTCAGTGGTCTCTGCTGCCTCTCCTTTGCTGAATAACCATCAGTATTTCCCCTTGCTCATGAGACAAAGTGCTCTGTTTGGTGTTGAAATCGAATCTGTCCCTAGTGTGAAACCTTTCCTTTTTGTGTATTTCCTGCCCTCCCCCATATACTCAGAAGTTTCTCAGTTTGCTAACAGGATTTCCTCAAGCACTCTTCACCCAATTCTACAACTGGCATTCAAATCCATTTATCTTTTAAGACACAATTCAAATGTTCCTTAATTTAAGGCATAAAAGGCTTAAAAGATTCAAATACCTTATTTAAGCCTTAAAAGACAAGGATAAACTACAAGGGAGCACTAAAAACTTAGTGGTGGTTGCCCTAAAGATATAAAAACAAAAACAAAACAAGAACAGTAGTTACAATATAGCATATAGATGGTAAAATATAAGAATTGAACAAATAAATCCTGATTTGAGGTGTCCTCTATCCAAGTAAAACTACACTTTGTTGATTAATTTTTACAGGTATCATAATAGCATCCAAATTAAAATATATGTTCTTAAAAAAGTTTCATTTCTGTAGATTTTTATTGGCTATTTCTTTTTTTCTCCTCAGCATTCTATCTGTAGTTCATTAAAGAATAAAACATCAAAGAATATAGATTTTGTCTTATTCCTGCATCAACTTGTTAACACACCCTGACAAATCACTGAAACTGTTTATAGATCTGTAAAGAGGTACAATATTATGTGTCTGTATGCCTCACACTTTATGTAAATTAAGGCCAACAATTTATTCCACATACTTTTACAGTATATTTATATATATGGAACATTATACTGTGAAGAAAAAACATGATTAAGACATTTGCACATAATTCAAACCATAACCATATAGTCAACAGTCAATGTGAATGCCCTTTGAAAAATCTAAAATGTTCACAAGGTTAAAGCATCATTATTAAAAGTGTACTTATGATACATCCATTGATCTTTGAGGTTAATGCCATAAAAACCTCCGTATGCTATCCAACAGTTTTGTTAAACATAGCTTTCTTATAAGATTAATTTATAAGTTTCTTATACATTCTTATAAATTTGCTCAGTCCTAGTTTCAATAGTGAGATTTCACTGGGCATGGTGGCACACTTGTGATCCCAGTACGTGGGAGGCTGAGACAGGAGGATCGCAGGTTCACATCCAGCCTCAGCAACTTAGTGAGGCCCTCCACAACTTAATATGACCCTGTCTCAAAATAAAAAATAAAATACAGCTGGGGGTATAGCTCATAGGTAGAATACCCCTGGGTTCAATCCCCAATACCACATACACATACACATACACACACAAAAAAATAGTGAGATTTCTCCAAAAGATATAATTAGTAACATATCATTGGTAGTCAACATCGAGGCCTTTGCATTTCTGTAAAATATTGAAATCAATGTTTAGCTATGACTGCAGTTATAGTTAAAATGAAATGGATCTGGATCTACCCGTAGGTCTCCCTGAGGATAGTCTCCCACGGTGGTGCTGGGGGAAGAACGAAGTCCTCAGCCGATTAGCATGAGCAGCTCTGGCCTCTGACTGCCCACAGAGCTGCCAACCACCATAAATGAAAACTTACACTATATTCACTAAGGTCTTTGCTTAGATTTGAGTGTCGACTTATAAGTGAAATAATGAGCTAATTGAAAGCATCCCCTTTCCAAGTATTTATTGAATACTGGTCACAGTCATCCTGGAGCCTGTCCCCACACACACTGGCAAGTGGGTATTTAGACGCACTTGGTTTCCTTCTCGCCGTTTAGGAGACGTTTCATTTTCAGGTCCTTTCATTGGTAACCAGTATAGGGCTGGTTATATATTTATAAATATATATATATATATATATAATATAAATATATATTATATATATTTATATATTATATATTATTATATATTATATATTTATATATTATATATTATATATTATATATTATATTATATATTATATATTATATAATATAAATATATATTATATATATATTTATAAATATATAACCAGGATATTTAATCACTGTATTCTTTGCTTCCCATGGTATTTTTAGATCACTTATCCCTGCAATGCAGCTGGTGTGCACTCTGGAAATATAGTTTAATTTCAATGTTAGAATAAAATCAAACCAGATAGTCAATAGTCTTATGCTGTCAGACTGAACCTTCCCAAGGAAGTTCATTATACATGTATATCTTATACATACATATATACATATATAAAGAATACATCTTTATAGATATTAAGGATTACTTTAAATTTTTGAAAAATTTTGCAGCGTTATTGGCAATAGTTGAAAATCATTTGAAAGCTATGTTTTGGAATAGAGGGTCACAGAATACTAAGCCAGAAAATCCCAAAGGAACTATTTAAGTCCAATATTTGCTCCTCAGATACAGAGGAAATGGATCCACAGGGGCAATCTGATTTGACTAAGGTGATTCATCAAATGGGTTACAAAGAACAACCTCCTGAGGCTGCTCCTATTCACTCCAGGTCAAACACCTACTGGGTTCATCAAATCTCAGTCTGTGAATTAAGAGCATGTTCTCATCAGATAGCATACTGCTGACATTTGTTGAAATAAGGTACAAATGCATATAATGGAAAGTGTGTTTTTAGGATTCTCTACATACTTTTTCTGATTACCCAGATATTACATGAAGAGAATCTAAAACATTAAAAGAAGTATAAAGGATCTAATTGACCTGGGGTTTAGATGATACCAGACCTCTTGAGGCAGTGGTTTAAGATGATCTCATAAAAATGATTATGATGTAACAGCCACAAAGTGATGGTGGTAGGAAGAAGATTCTAGACAGAATAGCTTAAGGAAAATCCTTAAAGTAGGGAATCCCTTGGGGCTTTCAAGGATTGGAAATAGAGCTGTTATAACTGACACGATTGAAGCAAAATGTGGGTTGAGCCAAGTGTGATGGCACATGCTTGTATCCCAGTACTTGGGAGACTGAGACAGGAAGATGGCAAGATCGAGGCCAGCCTCAGCAACTTAACAAGACTCTGTTTCAAAATAAAAGTTAAGAATAATAATATTTTACCTTTTGTTGTTATGGAAACTCTTTAAAATATTGTAAGCTAGAAAATGATATGATATAAGTTTTAGAAAACATTCTTCTTGGTTCTGTATGCATTATGTATAAGAAGTGGACAAGAATACCTCTGAGGCCATCTGCTAGGATGTTATAGCCCAGGAGACTAGACAGGTAGCAGTGGAGTTGGGAGAAATGTAAAGACTTGATGCTTATTTTAGGCACTGAACAGAGTTAGAGTGAGCTTCTCAGGTTACAAGGATTCAAAACGTTCCCTCAAAATTTTATAATCAAGTAATATTGCTTCTAAGTTTAAAGTGCCTTTTGTATTGAATCCTATTTCTTTCATATAAACAGGAAGCTATCAGGTTCTCATAAACTACCAGAGAAGCCATTATCTAGACTTGGTCTGGTCTCTGGGCCACAAGTATTTAGTCTATGGAATTAGACTTCCCTACATTTAAATCCGGATTTACCTCCTCATCGGTTATGATCATATGGACACATCACAAATCTTTTCTGAAGATAAGATTAACACTTCCTACCCACCTACTTTGCCTTAATTTGTTATTTTCTGTGAGTTTTTAGATCATAAAAACATTCTAGTTTTATAAAATAGGTAAAACACATTGATTACCTCCTCCCCTCAGACACACACTTTACACCCAAGGGATGTTTTAAGGCATAACTACACAAAGACAATATTGGAAGAATCACTTATTTCAATCTGACCAACATAAAGAGAAAGACTAACATCACACCAAAAGTCCAAGCAGATCACCTTAGATCTAGCAAGGGCCACACTATCCCTCAGAGTCCAATCTACCCACTTCTCAATCCCCACTCTAATAGAGCAGGCAACTGCTGAGCATAGGCAGATGTTTCAGAGGAAGCTCTAAAAGACAGAGACAAAGACACCCTGAAGAAAGTAAGACAGAAGGAATAAAGGCAGGTGAAGAGAAGGAACTTTAGTGAAAAGTATAATTTTTATTTTCACAGCAATAAGTATTTCAGCTATGAAATAAGAAGTATAAAAATCAAAGAACTAAAACAGGAAATAGATCAAGTAAGGAGCCCAATAAAAAGTTGAAAAAGACAGGTTCAGGAAATGGCAAGGAAGGGATAGCAAGAGAAGGAAGTAGAAAATGGAAAAACTATTTAAAATTACAGAGTGAGTTCAAGAGGTCTAACATGTAAGTGAGAGGGGCTCTAGAAAGAGAGAACAAAGAAAAGACAGGAGAGGAAAGTATTTATAAAATATGTTGGGAAATTTGTTCAGAAATAAGTGTTAGGTCGGGTCCCCTTCCTCCTTCCCTTCCCCCTCGCCTTCCCCCTCGCTCCTGCAGCTGGGACAGGAGAACCCGAGCGCAACAAGTTTCAAATCTCATGGGAAGACCTGCTTTGTTCTGCCTCATCTCTTGAGAAGATGCTTCACTGACCCCTGACCCCAAACCTGGCTATAAAAATGCCCTCCCTTCCTCTCCTGGTGCGACTCTGCTGACGGAGACCCCTACTGGTCAGCAGATATCGCCCGGGAGCGCAATAAAAAAGTTTCTTGCATTCTGCCTGCTAAGCTCTCATCTCTCATGCAACTCATTCTCGGTTTATCTGTTACAATAAGGACTATAAATCAATATAAATAGAAGAAAATACATCCAAATTGATAAATCACAGGAACTTAAGATATGAACAGAAAATTCTTACAAAATTTCAGGGAGGAGAAAAATAAAACTAAAAATCATGCATAATATTTGATGAGGTAGAATAGAAAAGATAGAAATATTAAGCAGAAAGGAGACATTGGGAAAATAGAGATTTAAAAATTTGAAAGTTCATAATCTAACTCTACCCTATAGGGTGTGTTCAGTCAGGCAGAAGCCTTAATGAGTCCACACCCTTAATCACAATGGCTCCTCTCCACACCTGAGATGCTTAATGTAAGTAGAGTGGGTGAAGAGGACAAAGGTCAGACCCACTGCCTATATGTTGTCAGGTAAACTGAGGACTAAGAGGAAGTCCTGCCCTCTACTGTGCGACCCTACCTACCCCCTCCTATAAAAGAACTGCAAAATCACGTGGACTCTCTCTTGCTCGCCTGGATGGATGGATGGATGGATGGATGGACGTGCGCAGGGACACTCGCTCTCCCCTTCTTGAGATGACCCCCAACCTGTATCCCCACCTTTCTTAAATTAATTAAACCTTTGCCTTTTTCTGATGGCACGTGTTGAAATTCTTATTCATCATGGAAACCAAGGACCCCTCAGAATTCCCCATGACAGTAATATTAATTCCTTTGGGGGGGAATTCAGTGAGAAACGTAGTGAATGAGTCTATGAAGAAACTAGAAAGCTCCACAGTCTGGTATTTAAAAAATAAGCCAGATACTGGATATCTAGTATGAATATGGCCAGGGAAATGGAATGATTTTATTTTATTTTTTTCTTGTAAGCTCACCATAGTCAACTTCTAGTTCTTGGAAAATTTCAGTAATGTGGGGTTGATGAAGTAGAATAGAAGAGATAAAAATTTTTGGTAGAAAGGAGACAATGGGAAGGAAAATATAATTTTAAAATCTGGAAAGTTCATGGTCTTCAACTCTACCCTATAGGGTGTGTTCTGTCTTAGGCGGAAGCCTCAATGAGTCACACCCTTAACCACCATGGCCCCTCTCCCCACTGAGATTGCTGAGATGCTCAGTGTAAACAAAGGGTCCCTGAGGAGGACAAAGGTCATACACCAGTCAGACACCACCCTTTGGTTGCCAGGGAACCTGAAGATTAAGAAGAAGTCCTGACCTTCATTGTGCCACCCCACCTACTCCCTCATGGGGGTTCTATAAAAGAATTGAAAAAGCCGCAAAGGCTCTCTTGCTTGCTTGGAAGGATGCACATAGAGAGGCTTGCTCTCCCCCTCTTGAGATGGCCCACCTCTCCCCTGAACCTGTATCCCCACCTTTTTCCTTTCTTTTTTTTTTTTTTTTTTTTGCGGTACCGGGGATTGAACCCAGGGGCATTTTACCTCCGCGCTACACCCCCGGCCCTATTTTTCATACTTTATTTTTTGAAACCAGGTCTCACGAAGTTGTGGAGGGCCTCGCTAAGTAGAGATAGAAAGAGAGAGAGAGACAGGGAGAGAGAGAGAGAGAGAGAGAGAGCTGAGGCTGGCCACAAACCCGGATCCTCCGGTCTCCGCCTCCCAAAGTACTGGGATTACAAGCGTGCACCACCATGCCTGGCTCCCCACCTTTCTTGAATTAAACCTTTGCCTTTTCTCTGATGGCACATGTTGAAATTCTTTTCATCATGGAGGCCAAGAACTCACAGAATTATCCTATCTTCCCCTGACAGGGTGAATGTCCTCATTTGACAAGAGTCTATAACCTCATCAGCATATGGTCCAGGTTGATGATAATCTGAGCCAGGATCACCGGAGCAGGAGGTATCTCAGTGACAACAGCCACATGCATGGCCATTTGTTGGGTCACATTTCTTAAATCTGTTTGCATGTTATGCCAGCTGTTCAACTGGCATCCTGCATTTATCTTTTACCATGATCCTGGGGGTTCGCCTTCCCTGCTTCTTATGCTAGGTCATCTGCATCCTGTATCTAGGTGGAAGACAAAAACAGAAGCTTTCTGAGAATGGTTCATGGAACATTTTTGTGGACGAAAATGATTTTTATTTTATTATTGGAATTAATTTTCTAATTAGACTTGATTAAAATGCTAGGGTATGCATTATCTAACTAAATTTTGAAGACACTGCTCAATTTTTTCTTGCTGATTGTATTATTTTTGAGAAGTTCAAAGCTATTCTGAATCTCAATATTGTCATGGGGAGACACGTTAATTCTGAGGGGTCCTTGGCTTCCATGATGAATAAAAATTCAACACGTGCCATCAGAAAAAGGCAAAGGTTTAATTAATTTAAGAAAGGTGGAGATACAGGTTGGGGGTCATCTCAAGAAGGGGAAAGCGAGTCTCCTGCACACATCCATCCATCCAAGAAAGCAAGAGAGAGTCCACGTGCTTTCGCAGTTCTTTTATAGGAGGGGGTAGGTGATGGATTGAACCGGTTCTCCGAGGGGATCCTCCTCCCAACCCTACCCCCATGCCTCGTGGCTGCTTCCCAAAAGGATCCCGCCTCTTCCTGGGAACCGCTCAGGCTTCCGGCGCACGCGCCATCCCACCGACCAATAAGTTTAAGGGCCACGCAGGCCTCCAATAAGATGCAACACCGGGTCCGGCCAACCAATGGCAACGGGCCAACTCAGCTTAAGCCTGTATTTAATCCCAAGCACGGCAGCCTGCTCACTCTCTCTCTCTGATCGCTTTTCTTCTGACAACCCTCCCCCTGTCGCTGACCCCCGCCGCTAGAATAAATCTCGTCTCTGGCGCAGTTGTTTTTTGCCCTTCAGTAGGTAGGGTCTCACAGTGGAGGGCAGGACTTCCTCTTAGTCCTCAGTTTCCCTGGCAACAGATAGGCAGTGGGGTCTGACCTTTGTCCTCCTCACCCACCCTACTTACATTAAGCATCTCAGGTGTGGAGAGGAGCCATTGTGATTAAGGGTGTGGACTCTGCCTGACACACCCTATAGGGTGGAGTTAGATTATGAACTTTCAAAATTTTAAATCTCTATTTTCTCAATGTCTCCTTTTTGCCTAATATTTCTATCATTTCTATTCTACCTCATCAATTACCTTAAAAAGCAGCTTAAGACTATGACCCAAAGACTTAACCTAATTTATTGTCTGCTAGAACCCTTGTTCTGATAAAAATGTGGCTCTTAAAGAGTTGTTTGTGCTTCCTCCTCAGTTTCTATATACATCTTCATGTTAATTTATATGTGGATAATTGAAAAAAGAAAAATAATTGATAAAAGTATAAAATAGTACAATTGCTATAATTTTATGTAATCCTTGGATTTCTTGGATTTGCATGGAAACTCCTATTGGTACTCACACACAAGTACTTAAGGAAGGCTGATCAATGGCCTTCTCTTGGCTCTTCCAATTCTCAACTAGATTTCTATGTGTTCTGTTCCTACTGAAGGTCTAAGTTTTTAAAATAAATTCCTTATTCACATAATACCTCCAGGGATTTTGTTTCCCTGATGGATCAAATTGCAATGATGGGCTCTCAGGTTTCAATCTGCATTCTAGGATTCTAATTCCATTCCCCTATGACATTGGATAAAATGTCCATGTGTCAGTAAATAACAAGGAACAGATTCAAGCCCACTCATCCATTTCCATTAGACAACAGGGAAGTTAAGCCTACTGTAAGATTTCATGTGACTTCCCAGAACACCACAGAGAACTGAGTTCTCAGATTTCAAATTTATAACCAATAAAAGGATTTACAGTGACTGCGTATGGACTAAGTAGACATACGGGCTCACCTACTTAATAGTATATGTTTAGAATGCATGTGCTTAAAAAAGAAATTAAATAAGAAACGGCAAATCCTTCTATTCATGCTTCTTAAGCATACAAAGATAAAACGGAGACTAAAGACTTGCTCAAAGGCCAAGGCCACAGCTGAGACGCCACCCCCAATTCCTTCCCATTAGTTCTCAATAGTTGCACAAGTATTCAGCTTGTACCAGTAGGAGAACAATATCTCAGAAACTATTCTGAGACAATAAATCACAAAATCTGGTTTGTTCACATTTTTTTCTTTTCTTTTCACTCTTGAGATAAACCTCCCATGGAGAAACTTATACCAAGATTCAGCAAAATAAATTAAATGATATTTATGTCACCTAGAGATCCTTTTCTGTGGCACAGTTCCAATGAACAAACCTGGAGGAAAAATAAGTGTGTGTGTGTGTGTGTGTGTGTGTGTGTGTGTGTGTCTGTACATGTATACATGTTGCATGGCTCCTTAATTTTGTAATTGTAGCTGTTCAAACAAATGTCATTTCATGTTACAAAATAAGGAATTCACCGAAGCACAGACAAGCAGCATATTCTTCCACTGGTTTTGTATTTGTTCCGGGATTTAAACAAAACAAATTAAGAATGCATGTGCTTTTCACATAAACTACTCTGGCTCCTTCAAACCAATTCAGAAATGATCCTTTCTTTGCAGCCTTCTTCTGCTGAAAGGATTACCAACCCACCATTGCATGCCACATCAAATTATAAAATTTAATAGTGGTGTGAAATTTTACAGTTTAGGAAATGTTTTTATGTACATTAAATAGGGCATCAGAATGTAGTACAAAGCTTTGGAGTCTGTTGATCTGTGCGACAATGTGGGTGGGGTCAGGGTGGGGGATCACCAGGATTCTGAGTCTCAAGTTTCTTTTTGCTGTTGTTGGTACTGGGAATTGAACCCCAGCACACTCTACCTCCAAGCTGCACCCCCAGCCATTTTTATTTTGAAACAGGGTCTCTCACCAATTTACCACTCCCTGGCCTTGAACATGAGATCCTCCTATCCCAGTCTCCCACATACTGGGTCAAGTTTCTTTTAGAATTTCTGTTAAAGCTTAGATGAGATCATTCCTTTCAAGGTGATTTGTGAAAGATCTGAAATGAGACAAATAGAGGGCTTTAAATCAAATGGCATTAAATCAATTTGCATCTTACAGATGAAGCACAGCCATTAAATTGTTCCCCTAAAATTAAATAGAGGCATATTAGAGCCAGAAATCAAAAGTCTTGATTCTGAATGCAATAGTCTTCCTACTCCATCTCACTGCCTCTTAATATTCATTTTTCTTTTTTCTCCTAGTATGGACTGCATAATTTTATATAGAAATGAAAAATAAGCAATATATTTCAAAGATCAAGAACACATGATTAGAATCCAAGCTTTCAGAGTTTAAGGCTGAGCTCTCTCCCTCACTAGTTTTGTGACTTTTGAGAATGCTAATTGATTACATCATCCTTGAAATAGGGATAAAATGAGAATCAACCTCTTAGGGCTATTTTGAAGATTATGTGAGTGAACATATATAAAGTGCTTAGAATAGTGCCTGGCATATAGATGCATTCAACCAATGTTAGCTATTTTTATGTGAACAGCCCTATAGGATTGTTATGCAAATGTGATCTCTTGTACTGTGTTGGCATCAGTAGTCACAGGATGCACTGTTATACAGGTGTCCTGAGAGGACTAACAGTCAGGTGGGGAGAGTATGGCAGAATGATGCTGATTTCATCTTCAGACTCTGAATAGAACCGCTTAGATGTTCCAGCTTCAAAATGAGCAATATCATTCATTTCTAGAAAGTCTAGAATGCGTGGAAGGAACATATTTGAATATAGGCATGCATTACTTATTTATTCCTTTTGGAATAAATCTGTAGGATCCTTGAAAGGGTTAGTGATGAGTAGAAAATATACAAGATGAATTCTTTTCTGCACTTGGACAGAGTTATTTGGAAGCTTAATAGAACAGTCTTTTGATAGGATATACTGACATTAAATACTCTATACCAGAAACCCAAAACCTGAGATTATCAGGATGGGAAGGGAATTTGGGATGACCCCTCCATTCCCTTCTCATCCAATAAATAACTTCCCCTCTAGCATTTTCTATAAGCAATCTCCCAGTCACTATTTAATGTTTTGAAAGACAGGGAAATTCTGACCTCCCATGGAGCTTAACTTTATCATCTGAAAGATGAGATTTTTAGGAAGTTTTCCTTTATTTTGAACATAATTTTGTTTCATAGTAATTTCCATCTATAGGAACTAATTCCTGGTCCAAAGATAGTAATAAAGTTCTATAAACAATGAAAAGTATAAAAAGTACTATAAAATGAAGCTATTGTTAATAGCAAGTGTTATAAAATAAAATATATCTATTGTGAGATGGTCCTGATTACAAGAATCCTGAAATTAGACATCTCACACTTGTCATGTTCTACTAGTTTTCAAACTAACCATGACCCTCCCTGCTCTTATTTTTAGCCAAGTACCACATGACCGACTTGCCTTTCATTTCTTAACCCATAGTACATTTTGAGTAAACATTTATTTCCTCCTGCTCAAATTCATTTGTGGAAGAAATATTTATTTCTATTTGACCCCTTTGTGACCTACCTTTTTCATTACTACCCACAATATTTCTGAGCAGTTTTAGCAAACTATCACTTTCAAAATAAAATGTTTGACACGTATTTAGCAGTATTTTTATTAGAATCAGAGACAATTTTCTAAAATGTAATCATCATTGTCTTTGAACTTTTCAGTGATGTGAACACTGCTGTTCACCTAACAAAGTAATAAGGATGGTTTTTCTAGTTCTCAAATTATTAGTCTCAATTCTGAATGGAAACAGAGAGCGAGATGGAACATTATATACAGGAGGAATTAACACAGCTGGTTATCATAAAGTCCTTCCTGCTTCAGAGTTATAACTTTAAGTAGATATAAAATTAGGTTGTTTTAGGTATTGCCCAGAAGAAAAACATGTTAATGAAAATGAAACCTGGCCCCCAAGTTTTCTTACCTGAGATATAGGAATAGACTTCAGTGGTTACCAGATTTTGCCTATTACAGATTATAATACTTTTCAAACTTACGAATTAACTTTTTATTTTATCCCACTAAGATATTTATGAATACTACCATTATTGTTATAAAACAAAGAGCATTATGACATCAAACATTGCAAAGAATTTAATCTCAAAATGAAGCATTTTCCTTCTTTCTTTCTTTCCTTATTTCTTTCTTTGTTTTTTTGGTACTAGGGATTGAACCCAGGGGCAGTCTACCTCCAAGATACACCCCCAGCCCTTTTTAATGTTTTTTTTTTTTGAAATAGGGTCTCACTAAGTTGCTGAGGCTGGCTTCAAACCTGCAATCCTCCTGTGTTAGCCTCCCAAGTACAGCCCCCACACCTAGCTAAGGCATTACTTTTAATGAAATACTTTTAAATTTGTGAAAATTTCCTTCATTTTGATTTTTCTCATTTCATTTATCATTGTTCAGCACCTTTTCGGGCCTAGTAAAATAAAATCCCTAGATCTTAGAATCTAATACGTGAATTTAAGGCTGAACTCCACACTGCATGGCCTTGAATAAATCTCTTAATCTTTTAGAGATCGACTTCTTTCTTTCTCCCTATTTAGGTGGAGAAGATTGATGACCAAATGAAATAATAATATTTTAAAATACTTGGTAGGCTACAAATATCTTTATAAATGCAGATAATAAATATTGTCCTTAAGCCATTTGCCAGTTTGATGGCATCCACCCCTCTCTCACCAAATGGTACCCGTTCAATCAGCTAAATACTCCTCATCTCCTTTGTGTATTCTATTATGATATTACCCATATGGGTCCTTGGCATCTTCTCAACGTGAGTTTCTCTCCCTAAAACCTCTCTGGCTGGCCTCCTTCTGTATGCACAGTGAAGAGGGTTTATAATTTAAGTGGTGCATCTTACTGCCTCTTGTCAAGCGTCTTGATAGTAGAGGCGAGGAGGGTGATAAAAGGAAAGCAGTTGAAGCCCAAGGAAGAAGGGAGAACTGTCCAATTCTGGATTTGATTATAGATCTGATTGTGGACTTGAAATGAGGTGAGAGAGAGAGAGAGATCAAAGATGACTAACCTTTTTCACCTGAGAAAATAGAAGTTGCTGTAAACTGATATGGGAAACCAATTTTGGGGGAAAGAGAAGCAATTTGGTTTTGGTGACAGTAAGTTTGAGGTATGTGTTAGACACTCAAGTAGACTTGCAAGGTAGGCATCTGGATAGAAGAATTTGGAGGATATGGAAGAGATGCACTCTGGAGATTTAAAGTTTTGAATCACTGACATACAGGTGATTTCAGATGTCATGAGGCTGAAGGAGATCACTAAAGAAACGAGGCAGAGGCAGAAGAAAATATAATTGGTGAGTGATACCGGGGGTGTCCCTGTTCTGATCTGAGAGAGGAGAGGAAAGTGAAGGAAACTGAGGAGGAGCAGTTGTTGCCATCAGAGGCCATGCAGCAGGGTGCAGTGCTGAAAGCCTTCAGCAACACGAGGTTAGTGCATCTCCCTATGACCTTCACAATTCAGGCAGGTGAGCCTCAGTGCCGCTGAGTCACACCTCATGTGAAACCAATGGGCTGCCAGAAACTGAATTGAAGTATAAAGCTACTTACACAGACAATCCACACATAAGCAAATTCAAATTCAAAATGCTCCCCTCTCTCCATCTTGACTTCAGGTCTGAACATTCCAAGGCATAGAAAGAGAGGTTGAATTGAAACGTAATGTGGTGCAGAGAGGTACAGCTCCAAGGTGATCAGACCAAGCATCAGCAGTTCCTGAGCAGAGTCAGTGCTTGGAGATTTAGAAATCTAATTCATGCTTCACCACTGGTCTAATTGGGTAATATGTCAGTCTATGGAATCAAGCCTTGAGTAGCTTAGTGATGTGTCATGTTTTAAATAAATTTAATAAGGAATTTGCTGATGTGTTAAAATGTTAAGGTAATATTTTGCTTTCAGAAAAAAATATGTTTCACATTTCTTTTTCTGATTTTTAACTTTTATTAGTGCGTTTAATTATGCATCATAGTTCATGAGATTCAAAGCGATACAAATGTACATGCACATAACTGTTGGTGTATTTTCTTCCCCATCCATTTCTAAAAGACCTGCTTATGCTATCTTTTAATGGCGAGGTTAATCATCATGAGTAGGTTTTGACTTTCAGAAACAATTTATAACCAAACTGCAAAAGAATACATGGATTAAATGATACAGGGCATGTGCAACCAAAAATCTATAAATCAGCTACAATAATGATGTTAACAACAGTGGCAGGCAGAGAATAAAATCTACAACAAACTCCACTACACTTTTACAACTTGTTGTGTGTGTGTCACTGGGGACTGAACCCAGGGACATTCCACCTCCAAGCTACACCTCCATCCCTTTTTACTTTTCTATTTTGAAACAGGGTCTCCTTAAGTTGCTGGGGGTCTCGCTAAGGTGCTGAGGCTGTCTTCAAATCTGTGATCCTCTTGTCTTAGCCACCCAAGTGCTGGGATTACAGGTGTGCACCACCACACCCAGTGGTACCTATTTTTAAAATTTTAACTTCAATCTCAGATCCAGCACAATCTTACCCTGAGATGTGTAATTATATCTTAGCTTTTATGTTTGCTCTGGTGCTATCTGACCCTATAGCTACCTCTTACCTTCTTAACTTCTCCTCTCTTCTGACTGGCAGTGCCCTCTAGTGGCCAATATGGAAAAAGAGCCTGAAAATGAGCTCTCAATTCTTAGGGACTAGAGGGAAATGAAGAGCTGAGTGGCACTGAAAAGCTATTGCCAGGGTATTTTAGCACTCACCAATTTCCTTTTCTGTTTTCTTTTATATATTTTTTCTGATAACCTATCTTTCTTAATGTTCTTTTCACATACTTTTTCTTTCTTGGCATTTCTCTAAACCTAAATCTGTATCCGACACCAATGTCATCTTGATACAGATGCATGTGTTTTGAAAGAATTTATGGCATAATGGGCAAGAAAGGCAAGCAGTGTGACTGCTATTCTTAGCTTTCATGAATCCTAGAACACAGCTGAAGATTATCTGCAGAAGTTTTTATTCCTGGAAAATAAGTGCAAAAACAGTATTCACAGCATGCCTTTCCTAAAATATGTTGCCTAGTGACCAAATTGAATCAATTGTCAATTGATCTAGTGAGAACCTCAATAGATGGTCTGTTCGACTACCCGTTATAGGAAGAATAACGATGAGCCTGTGAAGCTCTATCTGCCAGGGGAAAGAAGTGTGTGACAAGAAGGAATTAGAGAGCAGAATGGAACCAAGGACAGGAAAGAGCTACGTTAGCAAGAGCGAGAGAGGAATGGAGAGGTTCGATTCAATTTTTGAAGAACTGATCATTTTCATGTAAAAAACGGGATGGAAGAAGATAGAAAATTTATAACAGTAATAAGAGAATACATTTATATTTTCCAGGCATCATGTGTATTAATTTTAATCTCTTCAACAATCTAATGAGCAAACGAGGGTTAGCCTCAGTTTCCTCATACATTTGAGAAGACTGAGTCAAAAAAAGTTAAGGAATATGGCCAAAGTAACATAATGTGGGTTCAAAATTCATTCTCTTAAAAAAGTGTTGTGAAAAGGAAAAAAAGGCAAGAAAAATAGAAGTTTAGAATAAGTTATTAAGAAGCCAGGCATTGTGGCACATGCCTGTAATCCTGTACTTGGGAGGCTAAAACAGGAGAATCACAGGTTCAAGACCAGCCTTAGCAGTTTAATGAGGCCCTCAGCAATTTCACCAGATCCTGTTTCAAAATAATAAAATAAAATAGGGCTGGAGGCATGGCTCAGAGGTAGAACCCCCCTGGGTTCAATCCCCAGTAACACACACACACACACACACACACACACACACACACATACACGAATATGGAGTTAAGGACATACACAGAAAATTAACATACCCATATATATTAGTCAGCTTGGGCCACTATAACAAAACACCACAGGCCAAGTGGCTTACACAGAAATTTATGTTCTCACTGTCGTGCAGGCCAGGCAGGCATCCCAGCATCCCAGGTCAGGTGGCAGCCGATTCTGCTCCTGGTGAGGGCTCTGCTCTTTCTTGCCCATAGACCGCGGCCTTCTGGCCATGTCCTCACAGCACTTTTCTCTGTATCCAGTTGAAAGAGTGTGCACTCCAGTGTCTCTTCCTTTCTCATAAGGACACCAGCCCTATGGGGTTAGGGCCCTGCCCTTGAGACTCCAACCTTAATTTCTACCCCAATCTAAATCAATTTCCAGTGAAAGCTGTCACCATTTGGGTTTCCCCCAAACAGATACTGAGACAAATATTCAAGTGATCCCAAGAAATGCTGGTCAGGAAGTGTAATCAGAAATGGAAGAGTGTCAGTGAAGGGTGCATGACCACTGTGGGCAACTGGAGCCAAGTCCTGCTGAGGCGCTCTCCACCTCCACTGAACAGACTTCCTAGTTCTGCTACTGAGGAAGAGGACGCTGGATCAGTGATCTCTCAGCTACCCATCATCTGCCCAAGTCGAGCGCTGCTCCTGGGACAACAACCATGGCACTTCCAATTTCCGTGAGTGGGGATTCAGCATGCTCCACACTTGGGAAAATCAATCAACAGTTGCATATGTTCATGGTAGGTTTTGTTGCAAGAGTGCTTTTCAAAAAATACTGTTCAAAAAAAGCTGTTCTTTATCAGCACAGAGATATTTGATCTAGTTCCAAGTCCCCTTGCTACTATATTCTTAAAAATCTCAACATTCACAGTCCTACTAAGTAGGTGAATTGCCATCTCTTGTCTGGCTATTCCAATGTTCCTAGCTGCCCTTCCTTTCAGTATGCTTCCCTGGGAGCATACTGGTTTCCTCTTCACATGGAAGCATGACCGATACTTACAAAGTATACATGTGATCATGCCATTGCCTAAAATGCTGTATTGTTTCCTCAAGGCCATCTGGGTAAATTCCAGACTTGTTAGCATACTTTAGACTTCTTATCATGGTGCAGAGGTTTATTCCAAGTACTGGCCTCCCCACACACATATGTACACACTCCCACCATTTGGTCCCTCAGCCCCCACCAGCATCCATCATGGTTGGCAAACCTTTAGCTAAAAGTGGATGTCTGCAACCCTTCGCATGCTTCCCATCCCTCAGGGAGAGTACCTCAAATGAGGTAGGGAACATGGAAGTATTATTCCCCAGGATGACCTTCACCTAGATTGATGTAAATAATCAACACCCAGTACCTGTATGCAGAATTATTGTTTCTTGTGATGGTATATCCAAATCCACACTCTTTATATGAACCACAGCCCAAAGATGACATTGTAATCCACTCTTCTTTAGATCTGAGAGAAGTTTCTGCAGAATCTTCTCAGACAAGCTTCTGTTTGGGGTGGAGATTCCATTTGAAGGTTAGTCCCTGGCTTAGAAAAATATTTAAAACTAAGTAACAGAAAAAAAGAACTAGTTGCAACTGAAAAGATTTTTGGGTTAGTCACACCTTAAAAACAAAATTCGAGTTTCTGATTCTCTTTTCTGACTGGATGCTGGACCCACAGTGCCTCCTATAAGATATCTGAAGCATAGCCCAGCCCTAGTGTAGCAAAAATACTCTCTTCTGCAAGGGAAAGACTCTGGAGACTGCAGCATTCAGTTTGAGTAAACGCTAAAGGGTAAAAAATCACTCATATACACCAACAAAAAGAGAGCATTATTAAAATGCTAAGACATACCTCAAACCCCTTAGGAATAAAGCAGGAGTCAGAAGTAGAGAAACACAAACACTCTTTCTCATCTATGCACTCTAAATAAAAGCATATTTCACATGATCTAGCCCCTGGTTATTTCTGAAAATTCATCTCTTATCTCCTATCTCCTTCCTTCCTTCCTTCCTTCCTTCCTTCCTTCCTTCCTTCCTTCCTTCTTTCCTTCCTCCCTGGAACCCTCTATCCCCCCTCCCCCCAATGAATGCTTCAGACATACTGAGATACTCATAGTTGTCTTGGCTTTTCTCCTGGTTTCTTTCCTCTACTGCCTAGAAGGACCCTTGTTTCTCACTTCCAGTAGGGTTAGGTACTCATTCACTAAAGTTCTACTTTAGATCTCACCATCTTTAAAGAGGTTTCCTGAACTTTCCAAGGGTGGGATTTGCTTTCTCCTTTTTGCTCTCATGGCACCCTTAATAACCTCCTTCATTTTATTAAAAATTCAGGTCGATCACATTGTCCTAGAGTTGCATGCTTACTTGCTTGCCTTAACCACCAGGTAGTAAAATTATTGATCATGGAGATTCCTTTTGCATTCACTTAAATCCTAAGTGTGTAGCACAATGCTTGGTACCAAAGATGCTATACAAACTATGATGCTCTAAGAAAATGAAGAGGATGTATGTAATAAGTGAAGTAGAATTGGCATGGCCACCCACGGTTTTATAGCCAGGTACCCAGCTTGGATTTATAGCCTGTTCTCAAAATTTGGTTTCAGTTCCTCTGAGGCCCTGGTTTCTCAGGTTAAATGACCTGGCAGGAAGATTCACATCCATAAATCTCACCTTTGCTTTCTCTAGTCTAATTAGATAGGAATTTCATGATGATTTCAAGGAAGAAAGACTCTGATATGTACCACTGTCGAAACAGAGCATAGTTTGAAGACTGGTGGGAAATCCCACAGGCCTGACCCTTGAATTTTCGGCTCCTCCCCCCTTCACTGTTCATTTTCACTCGATGACCACATTCTTAGAAATCTCTCAGATATGCCCCGCTCGTCTGTGTCTTTCTCCACTTCTACTGGGCTACTTCAGTTCATGTTCTTTCCTTGTAATCTTCTTATAACTCCTGGGCTTTAGGTCACAGGTTCATTCCATCACCTAATCCTCTACTCTTCTTCTCTCCCCACCCCATGTCTCTTCCAATGCTACAGCCAGAGTCATCCATGAAAGACAAGTATCATCAAGCCATTCTCTTTTCAAAACTTGTGTTACAGCATCTTCATTTATGGAATAAAATATCCATGTTAGGTATTTGACAATTTGCTTCAATAATTATAGAATACAAATTAATGAATACCATTTGTTGTTAAAATTATGTCTTTTGTGACGAAAACTCCTCCTCGTGCACAAAAACTGTTCCTATTCAACGTAAGTATGTCTTGGAAGCTATTTCTGGAACTACAATATCTGTTTTGCTGCTACACTGAGCAGCTGAAATGCTTTTGTCCTTATGCTAGAAGTATCAACTTGCAAAAGAATTATAATTCGATTTCAGACAATTTTTGCTCGGGTCATGCAAAGAAGTTCCATAGCAATGTAAAAAGAAGGAGGAGGGGAAGGAGGAAGAGGAGGAATAGGAGCAGGAGGAGGAGAAAAAAAGGAAGGAAGGAAGGAAGGAAGGAAGGAAGGAAGGGCTGCTCAACAACTATTATATTTCAGTTATCCACCACGAGGTGGAGCTAGATAAAATTTTTTCAAGCTGTTTTCCACACATAACATTTATCAGAGATAGGGTAACAAATATGATGTGATTTCCCTGTTCTGAATCATTTTTTTTTTTTGGCTGTTCTTTACTAATTCCAAAAATTTCAATTCCACCTGCCAGATTTTGGATATTTCTTCAATTTTTACCTATGACTTTCTACAAGTCTGGAATACTAAATTTTGTGGCTGTGTCGGTCAAAAACTAAGCTAGAATTTTATTTCTTGTTATGATTTTTTTAATCCTAGGAGAGGTAGAGTTTGTGGAAGATTTTCATCTAAATATTTTTTTGGCTGGGTGCGGTGGCGCATGTTTGTAATCCCAGGACTTGGGAGACTGAGACAGGAGGATCGTAAGTCCGTGGCCAGCCTCAGGTACTTAGTGATGCCCTCTGAAACTTAGTGAGACCCTGGTTCAAAATAAAGGATAAAAAATAGGGATGGGGGTGTATCTCGGAGGTAGAATGTCCCTGGGTTCAATCCCCAGTACAATAAATAAATAATAAATAATATTTTTATTGCCTGGAAATGAAGGCAGATCCAGCCTATATATGGGTCATGCAGATAAGTGTTCATACCAGGCCCCAAGGGAAAGCTGGCAAGATTTCCTAGTCTAGCCTATTATCTAGACCAAGGAAGCCAAAGGTGAAAGCTAAACTCAAGTTCAAGGAGAAGTCTGTGGCTAAAACTACATGCCTCATAAATTTCCATGTCAGAAAGCTGGAGTTGGCTATATGCAGGGATTCAGCTGGGGAAGCTGGAGAGTAAGGGTGTGGGTAGAGAGTTACATGAAGAGGGTCCTGGGAGACTAGGAAGTTGGCCATAGGTCCCCAAAGTGGACAATACAGTCCCCCCAGGGGATGCTGGAATGAAATACAGATCCATAAATGAACACAAATCTGTCATTGCATCTTTCTGCTTAAAGAAGGTGGATTTCCAGGGGAAAGAGGATTGAGTAAGTTTTTTTCTGAAATGGGGGAAGTATGCTAAATAAGTTTGGGAAACTCTATGCATAGACTACAGATAGACCTGACCAATTGTAGGGCCACACAGGTACTATTGGTTTCAGACTTATGAATAGCAAAAATTGAAGTAATCTTAGAAACCTTCTAATCCAGAGGTTTCAAACTAGGTTGAGATTGTGGCTTCACAGAGTTTCCTCAGAGGAATGGGGGTAAGATAGAAAGGGTTGAATGGGTGGGGTTCTGGTACTTTCTTCAATTAAACTAGGGAAATTCATTTCATCTTTATATGTATTTCATTATATTTTTCAAGAAGGAATGATAATACTGAAATGTACAACTACAGAGAGGTAGCATGCTTTGAAGTTCACTTTGATAGCCAGTCAAACTACTTCTCTGAGGATGAGAATGGCTTTCCTCCAAATCTATGACTAGACAATAGCAGTGAAATGCCTTTGATGATTCTCAAGAGAAGATCTTACCAAGGGAAAACAATCAGAGAAAGGGAGAGATAATGACCCCAAACCCAAATGTTGGCCCAATTCTAGCCAAGGAGAACCTGCTTATGTCCCACTTACATGTTTATAGTGCTTTAGAGTATGTTTAAAAATCCAGATCCACTATAGTATTTGAAATTCATAATTAGTTATTGGTACTTTAAGCTTTTTACCCTAATGTCTTTTGTTATTATGATTTATTGGGCTTTTTAAAATCACCCTTAGTAGTGATTATATATATATATATATATATATGTATTATTTATGTGTGTATATGTATGTATATATAATTTACAGTTCTTTATTTTTCTGCTTGCTCCCATCACAGTTCTTCACTCACAATAGATCTTGTGACCATTTGTAGAATTTGAAATAGTCAGCATCCAGAATATAGTAGGTACTCAGAAAATGTTTGTTGATAATTGGTTTGGATGAAGCATTTTAATGTATAGCAAAGCATGTTTAGTCTTTAGCAGTGAGTTATTTCTTTTAGTCTTCTAAAGCTGGCTTACCTAATAGACCTGCTCCAAATGTTCACTTGCATATAGGAATCAGGAGTCTATTCCTGGAATAAACTAAATTCATAGGTCATGTGCGGGCAACAGCTTTGCCTGGAGCACCTCACTGACATTGACGCACAGAAGAAAACCACCCTAGCATCTGAATGAGCTGAGCAAGCTGTAGGTGTTGCAAATCAGGACTCTACTTGGAAAACCCACACACCAACAAAATCCTGCAGTTTGTCTTAAGCTAAATGCACAGATGTGTGTGGGGGAATTCCTTAAATAGCAGGGGTGGGTTGTAATTTTAGAGTATGATGTCACAACAGAGTGTTATGGGGATGTGGATAGGGAAAGAAACTAAACCAAAAGGGCAGGACATATTAAATTGAAATTATGAGAGGAAGAGGAACTGGATACCTGGCATTTAGATACTATCATATTCTCTATGACGACATTCAGATAGGTAGATAAATGTGTATACAAATATAAATAGATGTGCACACACACACACAACATATATTACCTTTTATTCCTTCTTTCCTCATCATTAAGCAACAAAACACAATAAAAAACAGCTGGATTTAATTGGACCAATGCAAAAGAAAAGGTAAGCAATCACAAAGAATATGCTATTGGAAGTTAATACACAATTTACTCCTCTCTTTTCTTTCAGAGGAAAGGCTGGTCTATGATTGTCTGGGAATGAACATATATATGGATCTGGGATAAAGAGAGGAAGTAAGATCCTCCTCCTCTCACTGTTCCTCCCAGTGGCCCAATTGCATAATTTGGATTGCTAGTCCCTGTATTCCTAGCCCTTGCCAAATAGAGTTTCTGGTTCCCAGAAGGATAAACACTTCTTCAGGGGCCATAGTAAGCTTTCTCAGGCACTCAAAACTGTACCTACCACCTGCTTTCTTCTGGTTCCTTGTGCCAGCGGATTAGCAGAGAAGGAAATTGAAGTGGAAATCAGCTCAGATTATGAAAAGCAGTGATGTCTTCTGCTGCCTAATGTAGGCAGGGAAGAATGTGTTTGGAACTGCATGCTGTTTTCATACACAATGGTAGTTAATGAACAGTAGCAGCAACCACAGTCCAGGAAGACAATTCAGGACTTAGATGTCACCCTGGTAAGCAACCCAGACCAGCCAATATGCTGGCTGAGGAGAAAGGAGATCTAGAAGGAGAAG